>PVIH01015945.1:0-47511 GCA_004025045.1 Sigmodon hispidus
TGTGAGTGCACAGGTGTCTATGCCATGGTATGTGTGTGAGTGCATGTGTGTCTATGCCATGGTATGTGTGTGAGTGCATGTGTGTCTATGCCATGGTATGTGTGTGAGCGCACAGTGTCTATGCCTCTAAATGTGGTGACAGCTGTGTGGCTTATGTGTTTGTGGGGTCCCTGGCAATGGGACCAGAATTTATCCCAACCCCAACTTGGTGTGGCAGCCTGTGTTTACCACTCAAGGGAGGCCTCATCCTCTATGAGGGATGGATGGGGGTGAGGGAGGAAGCAGGAGGACTGATATAAAAAAAGGGAAGGGGAATAGTGGTTGGGTATGTAAAATGAAAAAAAAAAAACTTCATTAAAAAAGTATGGAAAAAAGAATGGAAAAAAACCAAGCTCTGGAATGACTAAGCAATGCATACACATTAAACTGACCCCTTCATTAAGTCTTAGTGAGCATGATTGTGTCCTTACGATATTCACACTTGTTCTTTTATTGACTTGCTTTATATATGAGTAGGATACCCTACACATTAAGAATTAATCTTGGTTCTATTTAGTTACCCTCTTGTAATCTTCATAATTTTTTACCTCATGACATTCTTTTGGATATTCTGTTTCTCAAAGTCTTGCAAAGCACCTTAAATCATTTTTCGAAATAAGCCAAAGCTTAAACAAACAAGCAAATAAGTGCCTTGGTTTCTCCTGTCTACAGCCTCTGCACACATAAGGCTGAATTCAATGCATGCCTTGATTACTATAAAAGCCTTCTGGCTGGTTTCCCTGACTCTATTTTCTCCCCTCACAAATGCTGGATTCCTTTTCTTCAATATTGTTTTTATCACTTTACCCAGCTGCTCAAAATCTGCAGTTGCTTGGTAATGCCACTGTAGTAGGTACACTCTTCAGGCTGACATTCTAAATCCTCCATCAGTTGCCCACACACTTCCAATTTTATCTCCCATTTCACTAACAAGGTGGTTTTTGCTCTCAAAATGCAAAACTATTGACATTGTCTCTATTGTGTCTATTGTTGCAATGCCCAACTCTAAAAGCTACTCTTGTATTACTTTTCTGAACTTCAGTGTCTTACATTGAAGAAAAGAAATAACACTTTCATGGATTCTATGCAATGAGACAGCTCAGGAAAGCACTAATCAAAACATGTATACAGTCTAACATGTATCACATAGCTGCCTCTCAATAAACTGTGATTCAGAGTGATCTGCTCTCTGATATCACTTCTAAAAAGTTCTGTTTTTCTTCAGCCACAGGTTGCTAAAGAATAAGAAATGATCACGCAGACAAGGATCACAAGCAAAGCAGGTTAAAATCCTCTGTAAAGACAGTCAGAAGATGTAGGCAACCTCCATTGTGGTCCACCCCTGAGTACCAAGGAGCATCCTAAGGATTGTCCCTGATGTAGCTTAAGACACACTAGGACACACATCTCCTACCACAATTTGATCCTCACGTAAAATTAGTAAAATTCTTGTTTGATTTAAAGTAAGCTATTTGACTTGTTTCTGTGAAGAGAAATTGCTGAGTCAAACAACCACAAAATTAGATATCTGGGAATCCCACAAAAAGCACAAAACTGGAAGTCATGGTATGTATGAAAAGGACCACTAAGGAAGCAAAAAAGAAAAAGAAACAAAAGTTTAAAAACAAATAAATGTCTTGAGTAAATATTTGGCGACAAAGAACCTCCAAAGGTGACACTGAGTTTGTCTTGTGTTGACCTGTAGCTGGACATGGGATCTGTCCTTAAAAGTGATTTGTATCCCCAGTGCGAATATATTGGAGAAAAGTAAATTTTCATTTGTTAGTGGTTCTCACTTGGAGACAGATTCTAGGCAATGGGTGGGAGCTTGTATCGTCTCCTCATCTCAGAGCTGGGACCCCATGTGATATGATTTTTTTAAATGTAGGCTTTTGCTGCTATAAACCTCTCTCTTAGGACTGCTTTTTGTTGAACCCCATTGATTTTTTAAATTTTCTTTGAATAATACATTTTTAATTTTCCTACCCCTATTATGTTAGATGTTTGTCACTGACAAAAGCCTGAAAATAAAACAATTTAAAAGGAAGGGAATTGCCAGTTGGTAGTGGCTCACACTTTTAATTCCAGCACCCAGGAGACAGAGGCAGGCAGTTTCTGTGAGTTTGAGACCATCCTGGTCTATAGAATGAGTTTGAGGACAGCTAGAACTACACAAAGAGAAACTGTGTCTCAAGAAAGAGAAGAAGAAGAAGAAGAAGAAGAAGAAGAAGAAGAAGAAGAAGAAGAAGAAGAAGAAGAAGAAGAAGAAGAAGAAGGGAGGACTTATTTTGCTCAGAGTTTTGAACGCTTTTATCCTGGTCTTCTGGATCCATGTTTCTAAAGTGAGACAAAACCTCATGGAAGAAAAATCTGATAAAGAGACCTGTTCGTTTTATGGTGCCTAGAGCCAAAGCAAGAAGCATCCTTCAAATACGGAAATGTGCTTCTATTGACCAACTTCCTCTAACCAGAATCCACTTTCTAATATGCCATTCACTGGACTTATCAGTGGATTCACTCACTGATGAAGTTCCCTTATGCTCCAATTGTTCTTTGTTGATTGGCTTCACTAGTTGGAGGCCAAACCTTTAATGCATGAGCCTTGTGGAAAACTCATCATACACAAATCATAACATATCTGTAAACATTTCATATTAATTTTGTATATTCAAAATATAGAACTTGAAGTAGCTCTGTGAGTTTACTTCTAGACTGACCACAAGCTTTATAATTGCTAGACTTGATAGTAAAATGGCTTTACTGAGAATTCCCTATAGTATCATCAAAGCCTATTTCTGGGCATGCATATCTATGAGAGAATTCTAAGAAAGAAATATAGGTGGTACCACCTCACAGGGTGGAGACCTAGATGGGATAAAAGAAGAAGAAGAAAAATGCCAGTGGGCGACAGAATCCCTTTGTTGTATGAAGTTTTGGCCTGACTTTTAGGCCTAACCTCTAGGTTTAGACCCATTCACAGCTCCATTGATGCTTTGCCCCAAAGAAACACTCAAAAGCTTATATTTATTTTATGCTGATCAGCCTAGGGCCCAGGCATATAACTTGCTAACTCTTTACTCTTAAACTAACCCATGGCTCTTTTTCTGTTTAGCCATGTGGCTTGATACTTTTTCTCAGCAGCATTTAGATTTCTTTCCTGTGTGTCTTCTGGCATCTTTGCAGAATCTCTGCTCTGCTCTGAGATGTTCCCAGTTTTCTTAGTGTAGTAGCCACACTCATACTTCCTGTCTGCCTCTGGCCAACCAGCTTTTTATTAAACCAATAGGAGGGACAAATATTTACAATATACCAACATAATCCTACTATATCCCTTATCCATGCTTCCTGGCTGCCATGATAGGATTGGCTCTACCTAACATCTCTTCCCTACTAAAATGAATCCTTCAACCCTCCTGTTGTTTTTCTCAATTATTTGTTAAAGTCTCAAAGCTTAATATGAAGCTTTATCTAAAATATGCTATAAATCATGTGATATAGCATTCTCATAAAGAGTTTTTCTAATTCATCAGGACCAAAGGGAACGTAGTCAGAAGTTTCTGTCTCACCCAGCCAATTCTACAGCTACTTAGTACCAAATAATCACACAAAGGCTTATATTAATTACTCACTCTTTGGCCTATGGCCAAGCATATTACTTGCTAATTCTTATGCTTTAAATTGGCCTATTATTCCTATCTATACTTAGCCATGTAGCTTGGTATCTTTTCTCATTGCAACATTCTTGTCTTGCTTCCTCTGTGTCAGGCCAGTATCTGCTGCTCTGCCTTTCCTCTCCCATAATTCTCCTAGTCTGGGTGCCCTACCTCTACTTCTTGTCTGTCTTCTGGCCAATCAGCATATTATTGAACACATACAAGTGAAAAATATTTATAGCATTATCCCACAGAGAATCCATGAGGACAACAGATCTTGCAAGGGCATGGCCTTCATTTACAGATCCTGTTAATTCTGATACCAGACCTTTCTATAGATCCTAATGTCTAAATCCCTGCTCATAGTTAGTACTAAAAAAAAAATTCACAGTACCACTGCCTTTGCTTATCTTGTATCTTAATAAAATATCATCCATTGGCAATGTATAATAAACAAAAAATTATTGAATTGTAGTTCTAGTGGCTAGAAAGTCTGAGATGAGAGTGCTGAAATTTGATTTCTTTCTTGCTCATTATCTCATAGAAGACAAAATAAAGAGGTGAAAGGATAAACAAGGGCAAACTCAGACCCACAAAAATGTACCATTTTTGTAATGAATGAAGATTTAATAGCCTAATTACGTCCCTCTAGCCCCTACCTCCTAACACTGTTCCACTGGGGATTGAGCTTTCAGTACCTTTATGTGGGGTCATAGTCAGTCCACAGCGACTTATCCTGCTTTATCTACAGCTTCTAACCAACTGCAAACTCAACATGAATTAATGACTCCAGTTTCTCCAAACTCTTTTCTCAATTTTTCTTAAGTCTATTTTTGTCTTAGATAGGGTTTCTATTCCTGTGATAAAACACCATGACCAAAGTAATATGAGAGGAATAAGTTTATATCAATAATACTTCTCATCATAGTTCATCATCAAAGGAAGTCCGAACATGAACTTGAGGCAATAACTAATGGAGAAGTACTTACAAGCTTGTCTCACGTGGCTTGTTCAGTCTACTTTCTTGTAGCACTCAGGACCAGCTGTCCAAAGGTGGCATCACCCACAGTGAACTAGCCACTCCCACATGAATAATCAATCAAGAAAATGTTCCACAGGTTTGCCCATAGGCCAATCCAGTGATGATACTATCTCAGTTGACATTTCGTCTTTCAAAATGACTCTCGATTGTGTCCAGTTGACATAAAACCAGCCAACACAGCTCTAAATCATTTTATATTGTGACTTATAAATGGAATCACATCCAAAACCTATGCTGCACTTTTACTCCCAACATATACTGTCTAGTGCGACCTCGCCAGCAAGAAAGACGCAACAACGGATCCTTCTCTCTGCAGTTTATTCAGGCCTTTCAGATATCTTCTTGTCTTTCACTCACTCACTCTCAGTCTCACTCTCAGATGGATGACGAATGACTCACTCTCTCACGAACGACCCCGGGGGGAATTCCGCTCGTGGCTAAATACCCTCTGGGCCTCCAATCCCGGTAAACCACATGGACATTGCCCATAGGTCCTGAGGCGCCGGAAGCAAGCCACCATCCTTGCCTATAGCCAATAAGGAGTTGTCTACTCCCGAGAGCACTCACCATCCCATCAGGAAGGTGGAAGGCAGAAACCAGCGCCACCTTTAGGGCGTGGTACAACGCAGCTCCCTACAATATACAACAAAACCTAACAATGAAACCTTACTGTAAAACAAGGCTGTTACAGATGCATTTAGTCATAATGATGTCTCGCTATAGTAGCTTAGTCTCTTAATCTGACTTATACCCACCTAAGAAAGAGAAATAGAGAGACTTGGAAAGATACTGAGCAAAGGAGATAGCCAGTTGGGGGTAGAAGCAGAGATTGAAGGTATTTAGGGAGAACATAAAAGTCCCAGAAACTGCAAGAAACCAAAAGTGTCCTCTGGGAGTTCCTGGGGGGAGTCTGACTCTGGAAATACTAGATAGTCTATTCTCTATCCTCAGAACTACAAAGTACTATATTCCTAATGTTTAAAGTCACCCAGTGTTTATTGCTTTTTTATGTAAGTCCTGGCAAACTACTATACCTACAAGCATATTTCTCAGGAACATACAGAAACTGCACTCACCTTCCTTCCCTAACATAACAGTAGGCAAACAGTACTTCTCTGTGCCAGTTTCCACATCCTTGGGTTTCTACCCCTGACAGGCAAAAGGGCCCATGGATACTAATGGAACAATGGTTGGTTGCCTTTTCTCTAACATCATGACATTTTTCTCTTCTAGTAGCCAAGAAGTGATGGATCAGTGCTGTAGCATTTCACAGCTGGGATCTCCAACCTTTAAAACCCCACACAGAAGGCACACAGGCCACAGTAAATCCCCTTCTCCCTATATCAAGGTGTCTTCTTTGAGCAGCTCCGAGTAATACTCCCAATACTGCCAGGAAAGAGGAAGTCAATAAACACAACCAGACCAGACTCTGAGAGCTGACCTCTGTTCCTCTGCCCTGGAGCGACTGGCAAAGCTTATCATCCTCACCATCTGCAAAGCAAAAGCTTGGAATAAAGAGCATCTAAGATCTGTTCCTTCTTAGGTGAGTGTGAGGCCCAGGAACAGAAATTCTAGGGAGCTTAGACCTCCAAATTTTCATTGCTTACACTTTTAATTATATTTCAAGTGAAAAGCACCACATACAGAACACAGATTTGACTTTTAAAAACCAGATGTCAGATGCTCTAGGCCTTCACTTTAAATTAATAGAGGCAAACAATGCTGCCTCGCTGTTAACAAAGAATATCCTTTCCTCCCCACTTGGTGTTTCTTTTAGAGACCTTGGGTAAATGACCTGATCTATCAGGCACATTTTCCCAGGACAAAACCAGTGCCAAGTCAGCCAGTTCCTTTCTGGGAAATGACATTCGGCAGCCGGGTCTAGATCTCCCATAAGCTCCACATATTGTAGAAGCAGCCCGGAAGATCTGTGTGGATCAGTCAGATGGTGCCCACAGCTGCTATCAGCCCCTGTGAACTGCTCTGACCTCTTGTATCTACCATTTTTCTTGACTTTCCTTATAAACGTCCCTCCTGTGGCCACATGCTTGTAATAATGCTCACAGATAACCCTTGGTCAAGAATAAAAATCATAACAATAAGCCTTCAGGGAACAGAATAATGGGAAGGAGAAAGAGCTATGTTTTGCAGAAATGTTCTTTTGGTAGGAAAGATTTTTTTCCTTTAAATCATGAGCATTCTCTCTCCTTTTCTGAAAGTGTGAGCTCCATAGCTATGATTAGCATCAGGCACTGGAGAGGATCCATCAGAGCCAACCTTTGATTTCAAGGCAACTTTCCACTTGGTTTTCCAACCTGGTAGGCAAGCCTATAAGAAGGTTGGGTGGGTCGAGGCTTAGAAAAGCAATTCAGTACTCAGTGCAGCGCCTTCGAGCAAGCAAACAGCACCAAGTTTAGGTTTGCTTTCTCTTTCTTTGTCCCACATGAAGACCTGTAGCCACATCAAAGGTGGGAGTGAGATGAGGTGGGATTCACTTATGCATGGTTGTTTTATCCTGCCTTCTTGTAGCAGATTGTCTGAGGAGTTTGTGTGGGTTTGTTAGGGAAATAAAAAATTGGGTCAGAATAGTTTCACTCTCTACTATGACATTCTTTGTGCTATTTTTTATAGGCTTAGGCAAATCATGCATCTCTTCTTAAAACAATGACAAAAGAAACCTGGCAAGTCACTAACATACTCTCCTTGGTCTCTCTTTTGCATGACACTATCACCAATGACTTTGCCATACAATATCACTTCTATTTTGCCAGAATGTGATTTACTAAAAGAAAATTCTGTTTCGGGAAAGTTTACAAACCTTTTGAGTAGATTTTTAAATGAATACAAGATTTTCCATATGCACTTAGTTATCTCATTTATGGTTGGAATGAATTTGAGCATATTACAAAAAAATTGATAACGGAATCATGATTTAAAATCATTTCAATGTATGAAAACCTATGGAACAAACCAAGCATCAGTATAACAAAAACAGTTGTTATAAGTGTAAAGTCTGGTTCTTGAAGAGTTCAATAATAATTATGCAAGGAAAGAAAAGGTATCTGTAAACATCAATAATTAGTAGCACAAGAGAAGTAGAGTAGAGTGCATACAAATACCATGTGAGGAGTGCAAAGCACACCAAATGAGGCTTCTAGGGACAAAGCAGAGCAGTCAACACGCTGGCTTCTAAGCATAGACCAGTTCTAGAGTCTGGAGTCGTCTCCACTTCTACATGAAGAATATCAGGAGAAACCCATATAAAGTAGATCAATTGTTCTGAAAATTAAAACCGTGCTCTACTAAACAGTCTGTGGAAATTATGAACCTTAATGTTATTATATACAAAGAGTCTGTGAACAGAAAGCACAAACTCCACTTTCCCTTTGGTCCCAGATCAGGAACTCAAACCTATAATATATTCAAAGCAAACATAATAGGAAGTATCAGAAATTCAGACATTCATTCTGGTCCTTAACAGAATGACCTTGCCTTATCCACTTGCCTCATTCTTATATAAACCCAACTAAATCAAGAGGCTAGGAAGGTATCTGAGAAATTAATAGCACTTATTCTTCTTCTAAGAACCCAACTTTGATTTCTATCATCCATGACAGGACAATCACAACTGTCTATAACTCCAGCTCTAGGTAATCTGATACCTTCTTCTAGATTCCTCTGACACCTACACCCTTGTGCACATACCAACATAGACATACACATCTACACACAGACACACATACAATTAAAATAAAATAAATCTAGGAAAAACAAAAACATGGAGACAGATTGCCCCAGAGTGATTTAAACCAGAATACACTGATTGACCTAAGATTTATATTTGTATTTATGTGTATTTAGGAAGGATGTCCATGAGAGTTAAAGTACCCATATAAGCCAGAGGCATTGACTTTCCCCTCAGAACTGAAGTTATAGTCAGTTATAAGCCACTGGAGACAGATACTGAGAACTGATCTCAGGTCCTCTGCAAGAGTAATCCATGCTCTCATCCACTGAGACATTTGTCCAGCCTACACTGATTTTATACTCATAAAACCATGAGCTTGGGTAAATTCAATCTTTGCCAGAAAAGATAAATAAGTTAAGTACCTGAAATTTTTATTTACAGGATATTCAACAGATTTCTCCTTTGTTTTAGTTTCCTATACTTAGTCATAATATTAGCAAAGATTTACTAAGCATTTATCATATGCTAGATACTCTGTTTAAGCACTTAATATTGAGTGTTCCCAAATTATCCTCACAACAGTTTTATGAAGTAAACTGAATACTACTGTATTTTGCACCTAACGGTTGAGGGACCAGAGTCATGCAGAGTTCAGGAGACTGAGGCAGAAGGATCATAAGTCGTAGGCTAGCCAGGATAGCATAGTGAGCCAGTGTCATATGATGGAGACAGAGGAACTAAGGCGCATAAGTTCTGAGGAACACTTCTACACCATACCTCACATGCAGCAGTGGCACTGGCCACTAGCTGTGCCTAACCTTACACCATGGTGTCATATGACACACAGTAGGCCACGTTCTCCCCCTTTACCCCCATGTGTAATTACTAATGACCGGGCTCTGATCACCTTCAAAGAAAAGCTTGATTTTCAGACTTAAAAGCTTCAATAAAATGCTCATCTTCTGCATTTTCAAGGCTCAACTTGCATTTTGCATTCTCTTTCAGGTTTATGCACAATGTCTCTACCCTGTCTTCTTATGGCTGCAGACCACATCAGCTGCCCTCTTCCATCAACTGGAAATTAGAAGTCTTCAGTATCTGTGCATGCATTCTAAAGACATGGCTCCCAGAGTCAGGATGTTGGTCACTCAGAATCACAGCCCTTGTCTTACTCAGAACCTTTTAGAGACAGAAAACTAAAAGAATAAATGTGAAGGTTCTTCCTAGTTCCAGGTCCATTCACTGTGAAACCTATGATTTACAGATGTGTAAAGCTATGATGCCAGGTGCTGGCATTCAAAGATCTCTACTATAGAATCTCTCTCTTTTAGCAATACAGTGATGATGGAAGGCATAAACAAAATGTGATTTTTCTCTAGTCCCTGTGATGCCCATCCAACTATTTTCTCGGGAGCAAGCTCATGCTTGATATTATGGTTAATTTCACTGCCAAATTGAAGGGATATAAAATCACCATGGAAACACACTTCTGGGTGTATCTATTATGGTGTTTTCAGGTGTTTAACTGAGTCAGGACCTTCCCCAACATGAGTGGCCCTATCCCATGGACTAGGGCTCCTGAGCAAATAAAAAGAGGAAAAATATACACCAGCTTTCACTTTTATCAGCTTCCCTAGCGCAGACTCAGTATGACTAACTGTCTCAGACTTGATTGCCATGACTTTAAGACCTGCAATGATGTACCAGACTTTGTTCCTTACAATTCTATTGTTGAGTATTTAACCATAGCAAAATATTTCCCCCATCACCCTGACACCTCCAGCTCCTCAAATTCTTAGGCCTTTATGCCCCTAAATTTCCTTCTGTGAAACCTTAGACCAAAAAAATGTGGAATATCAGGAGAATTGTGAGTCATGCTCATTGAACAGCATGGACAACAACAAAAAAGCAGGACCTTAGAAGTTACCAAGACATAAACTATTCTGCTCACCCAGTAATCAGACCTCCTCTGATGTGAGGCTCATACCAAGGAACTCCAACAACCTACAATTTAACCAGGAGCCACAATGGTTGGAATGGACCTCCCAGCTACTCTGATCCCATAGAGAACACAGGTCTACAGCCCACTTTAGATTTTCACATTAATAGACCTCACAAATCAAGCTGAGATATAAAAACAGGCAAAATCCTGGTCAATTCGCTTAAACTGGTCTCCAGAGGGAACAAAACACTCCCAAGCACATTTGTTACACAGCACAATACTTCAAAATGTTTTCCCATAGTATATGTAAAAAAATCTAATAAACATATCTGATAAATCATAATGATGGCCTCCATATTTCTTTGTTTAATTCTCAGTTTTCTTGTGAGCTCTTCTTGAAGTTTGGTTGTAATGGATCATTACGTCCATAATGTGCTCAGTGTTGGAGTGAATTTTGAACAGTTTTTAGGCTGCATACTGTTTTCTTCCAGATAATTTACTGGATTAAAATTAGCAGTGTGAAAAGCTGTAGAGAAATCTAAATGTCTGCCAAATCAAAGAAATAATCACATTTTTATGAATATTTAATATCATAGTCATGGCAAATAAGGCAAGTAATTAGTACTTACCATAAATTTGCAAAGTATTATTTTATGTAAATGTTACATTCTACTAGTTTGATATGAATTATTCATTGTATACCCAGACACTGACACAAACCAGTAAACATTTAAATCTATGTGCTATTAGTTTGCTTACCTTCAATGATTTTGCAAAAGATATGTACATATTGTTTGTCAAAAATCCATGTTTCCCCCCATAGACCCCTAAAAAGGATATAAGACAATAAAAAGAATATATTAAAAGGCATCTACTTTATACTCAATAGTAAAGATACTTACAATGTACATGTAAAACATATGTATCCCCCATGAGTACAGATATGGTGCACCCAGCTCTGTGTCTGCCTCTTTATTTATCACATGCATTGCTACAGTGATATTATAAAGCATGCTCATTGAAAAAATTTATTGCAGTGTTGTGAAAAATTAATCTTATACAAAAGTTTGTCCTTGGCCCAACAGATGAACTTTAGGATCACTGAAGGTCAGGACTCACAGGAACAGGTTTGTTTTCCAATAGGCTTTGGCCACCAGACAGTCTAGAAAGGCAAATTACATTAGGCCACATAGTACCTGCTACTCTCTGGAAGAAATGGATGCTGCCTCATTTCCAGAAGGACTGGGGACTGAAGAAAAGTCACATACATGGTATGTCATTAAGTCAATAAAAACTCTAGACACTTGGGCCGGGCAGTCTTGGTGGATAGCACTCTAGGTATACCGTCATATCACAGTGCCAAGAGGGGATAGCACTGTCCATTACAGAGCATAAAAGGAGCTCAGGGCTTTGACCTCTGAATTCTACCCTCTCTGTCTTTTTCCTTGGTAATCTTATTTTGAATCTTTTTCTTGGAATAAATCACAGCCATGGATACAACAGTGAGTCAGTGTATTAATTTTCTTATTACTGTGAGAAAATATCTGACAAAAGAAACTTTAAAAAAACAAAACAAAAAAAGAGTTTATTTTGGCTCCTTATTTGGTAGTGTGGACCATCACAGCAAGGAAGACCTGATAGCAGGCACAAAAGGCTAACCAAAATGAAGGTTGGTGGTTTAATCACTTCTTTTTCCCATGGAGTTCAGGAACCCAGCCTATGGAATGAAGCACTCACATCATTTAACCAACCTCAATTAACCCTCTTTGTGGAAACATCCTAACACGCATGCCCAGATGCTTGTTTCCTCCATGCTTCTAAATTCCTTGAAGTCAACAGCCAGTGTATAAACACCCATCCCCCCATTACCAAGAGTAATTTGGAAAAATCTGCAAATATAATTACATCAGAAAGAAGTCCTGGGTTAACTATGTCCCTTTCAGCTCACAGACACTTGAATTTTACATAAGCCAATAGCTGGAGACAGGGAACAGAAGTCTGTGCTGGAGAATGAAATACAACAGCGTCTTATCCAGGGGAAACATGTGGTCCAGAAGCTGCTGTTGAGATGAATGATGGGCTTTTCCTTCCCTCATCTTTTTCTAGAATGTTCCACAATCACTGCCCAAAGGTCAGTTGAGCTCTGTAGACATCCCAGTGGTTCAATACCAAAGGAACCCTATAGTGTTTCTCCAAAAAGTCACAGTTCTCAGGGTATCCTCTCTTCCATTAAATTCACCTCCTGGCCTCCTTCAAATCAACTCAAAGGATCACCTTCCCATCCAGACCCTGTTGAGGTGACCCATGGAAGGACCAGTATAAAAAAACTCACCAGGCTTTGATCCACTTGAATTTTTCATGTGGTCAGTTTCAGGCTGACCTGTCCTTAGGGAGCTAATAAAGCGTGGTTACAAGGGAGTCCACCCCAGGTCTATAGATGTTAGCCTGGTGAAGAGAATCTTACTTGACTGTCAAACTTTGCATGGAAATGAAAGTTGTTTGTTTGTTTGTTTGTTTTAAATTGTTGCAAAGGGGAAAAACGTGATTTAGCACAGCTCTTATACAATGCAATGCCCCTTTATCTGGTACCTCCATGTACTCAAAACCAACCATGTTTAGTGGACAGTGTCTAAAACAAGTAAGGTGAAGCTAGGAATGTGGCCTAACCAGCCAAGCAAGCCTGAGTCCTCCCTAGAAACCTGTGTAAAGGTGTAAACCAGTTCCATAAAGCTGTCCTCTATATCGAAAAATATCCACTTACATGACCACAGACATTACACAAAGCAAACACACATGTAAAATAAATAATAAATATATCAATTAAAGTAAATAAGTTGTATAAAATACCCAACATGAAGTCATAAGAATGAGATAGCATTCAAAATTCTAGAACCCACTGTTTTGCAGAAATTGTCATTTTAGAATCAGCATTGTTCATTTTGTTTTTGGTCTTGCTAAGAAAATTGGCTATGAGCTGTTATTTTCTATTAAAATATACTCTAGCACCTAAATCAATATGAACTAAATTTTTACTAAAATCTCATTAGATAAAAATAATATCAACTGCTATGATTGTATACATAAGTGACCCACAAAATTGTACCAGGGAACTTCTACAGCTGATAAACACCTTCAGCAATGTAGCAGGATACAAGATTAACTGAAAGAAATCAGTAGCCCTTCTATACACTAAAGATAAAAGGGCTGAAAAAGAAATAAGGGAAACATCACTCTTTATAATAGCTGCAAATAGCATTAAATACTTTGGAGTAACTATAACCAAAGAAGTAACAGATCTATTTGTCAAAAACTTTAAATTGCTGAAGAATGAAATTAAAGAGGATACCAGAAAATGGAAAGATCTCCCATGTTCCTGGATAGGTAGGATCAACATAGTAAAAATGGCAATCCTAACAAAAGCAATGTACAGATTCAATGTACTGCCCATCAAAATCCCAACACAATATTTTACAGATCTTGAAAGAACAACACTCAACTTCATTTGGAATAACAGGAAAGCCAGGATTGCCAAAACAATTTTGTTCAACAAAAGAACCTCAGGAGGCATCACCATCCCCGACTTCAAGTTATACTATAGAGCTACAGTAATAAAAACAAACTGGTACTGGCATAAAAGCAGACTTGTGGATCAATGGAATAGAATTGAGGATCCAGACATTAACCCAAAAACCTATGAACATCTGATCTTTGACAAAGAGGCCCCAAATATTCAATGGAAAAAAAATAGTATCTTTAACAAATGGTGTTGGCATAACTGGTTGGTAGTGTGTAGAAAAATACAAATAGATTCAAGCCTGTCACCCTGAACAAAACTCAAATCCAAGTGGATCAAAAACCTCAACATAAACCCAGCCACTCTGAACTTGATAGAAAAGAAAGTGGGAAATATCCTTCAATGCATTGGCACAGGTGACCACTTCCTAAATATTACACCAGTAGCACAGACACTAAGAACAACAATCAATAAGTGGGATCTCCTCAAAGTGAGAAGTTTCTGTAAAGCCAAGGACACTGTCAATGGGACAAAATGACAGCCTACAGAATGGGAAAAGATTTTCACCAACCCTACAAGTGATAGAGGACTGATCTCTAAAATACATAAAGAACTCAAGAATCTAGAGTCTAAAACCTTGAATAACCCAATCAAAAATTGTGGTTGAGAGCTAAAAGGGAATTCTCAGCAGAAAAATTATGAATGGCTGAAAGGCACTTGAAAAAGTATTCAACATCTTTAGCCATCAGAGAAATGCAAATCAAAACAACTTTGAGATACCACCTGACACCTGTCAGACTGGCTAAGATAAAAGACACAGATGAAAGCCTATGCTGGAGAAGTTGCCGAGGATGGGAACACTCCTCCATTGTTGGTGGTAGTGTAAGCTTGTTCAGCCACTTTAGAATGCAGTATGGTGGTTTCTCAGAAAACTGGGAATCAATCTCCCCAAGGACCCAGCAATACCACTTCTGGGTATATACCCTAAAGATGCACAGTCGCACTCCAAAGGCATTACCTCAACTATGTTCATAGCAGCATTATTTGTAATAGCAAGAACCTGGAAACAACATAGATGCCCCTCAACTGTGGATTAAGAAACTGTGGTACATCTACACAATGGAGTACTACTCAGCAGTAAATTTGCAGGCAAAAGGATGGATTTGGAGAATATCCTCCTGAGGGAGGTATCACAAACCCAGAAAGATAAACAGGGGATGTACTCACTCATTAGTGAACTCTGAGCAAAAAAAAGCAACAAGCAAAGCATGTCCATGCTGCAAACCACAACCCCTGAACAGCTTGGGATCTAAAACTCCTTGAACTGACACCTTAGATCCCACTCCCCATAGAGGAACAGCTGACTCAGTCTTGATGTTGGGGGCAGGAAACTGGATCTGCCAGGAGTGAAGGCTGAACTGAGCAATATTGGGACCTTGGGACCTCCTGCCCATGCTGGGGAGGAGGAGATGGGGAGATGTGGAGAAGAGAGAGTGACTGGAGAGGTTGGGAGGGGGAAGGGACCTTGAACAAGGATATACATGGATAGAAAATGTGACTTTATTCATGATAAAAAATTTAAAAAAATAATATCAACTGCTCCACATAACAACTCAAGCATGTGTACACATGGTATACAAATTCACACATGTAAATGTGCACACATACACCTACACTCACACAGAGCTGTTGCCAAGGACCCTCTGGCCAATCCCAGTCAGCACACAACATAACAACTGGAGCTGCATGGATTGCTCCACAGTGTCAGCTGTTTGATGATTTTGTTGTTGATCTTACTTCTCCCATTTCTTCATTTTTATATTTTTTATTTATTCTTCTCTCAAACATTACACCCCACCTGCAGTCTCCCCTCCCTCCACTCCTCCCAATTCTCCCCCCTCCCACCTCTCTTCTCCCCAGATCCACTGTTCCCATGGTTCCCTTCATAACAGAGCAGGATGCCCAGGGATATCAGCTGAACACTGTATAACAAGTTACAATAAAACTAGCCACAAACCTCATATGTAGGAGGAAAGAGTCCCAAGAGCAGGCAAAAGAGTCAGAGATACCGCCACTCCCACTCTTGGGAGTCCCACAAGAAGAACACAACTATAACATATATTCAGAGGACCTAGGTCAAACCATACAGGTTTTCTGCTGGTTAGTTCTGTCTCTGTAAGCCACTATGAGCCCTACTTAGTTGATTCTGTGACTCATGTTATTGACCTCACTGGCTCCAGCTGATCTCTCCTCCTCCTCTTCTATGGGGTTCCCTGAGCTACTTCTCTTTAAAAAAAAAAAACTCCTTTTTCCCCCCATGGATCCCCTTGCTCTCCCTTCCTTCCCCCTCCAATCCCTTCCTGTCTGCCTTCAGCTCCCTTCTCCCCATCCCCTCCCCCAAAAGGGCAAGAGGTCCCAAGGTGGATCAGCTCAGCATCCACTCCAGGCAGGTCTGATTTCCTCTTCCTAATGTCAAGACTGGGTTAGGGGTTCCTCTGGGGAGAGTGCCAGTCCATGGACAGAAACACGGTCTGAACTGCCCCCCCCACACCCTTGAGGTTCCACATACTGCCCATGTCAGGGAACAGTTACCTATCCTTGGAGGGCCTAGCTCCTTTTCGTGAAGATTCTCCAGTGGTTGCTCTTGATTCACTGAGTTCTCATAGTCCCTATCCCCTTGCTCATATAGAGCCTCCTTCCGCCCCATCCCCCCAGCTATCAGCTGGACCAGGAAGTCAGCCCAGTGCTCAGCCATGTATCTCTGCCTTTCCCTCTATTCATTGTTGGATGTAAGTTCTGTGATGGCAATTGGGGTGGCTATTCATTTTGCAGCTTGGGTGTCCTTTGCTTTTTTGTTTTTTGTTTTTTTGTGTTTTGTTTTGTTTTTGTTTTGCTTTCTGTCTAAAGTCCACTAAGGAATGAGTACATCCCGAGCTTATCTTTCTACTTCCATCTTTAAATTTAATTTACAGCTAAAGACCGTGCAACTAGAGGTGTGGACCGGCGTGCTCAAGTGTTCTTCCATTTACCTCTTAAAAATTTCCTCACTATATTGTCTAGTTAAACAGGTAACAGAACTCATTGGCTTTGTTAAAAAGACTTTTGTTTCTTCTGTAAGCTCTTAATCCATGTGTATGTGTTATTAAAGAGGAAACAGAAGGGAAGCTCCATGAAATGTGTCAGTTGCAGGTGCATGGATAATCTCACTCCTGTCCCCAACCCCTCCCATTTCTCCGTGCCCCAATTCCCTCTCAGGTTCATGGCCTCTTCTTTTCTTTAATTGTTACT
This sequence comes from Sigmodon hispidus, assembly GCA_004025045.1. Taxonomy (NCBI): domain Eukaryota; kingdom Metazoa; phylum Chordata; class Mammalia; order Rodentia; family Cricetidae; genus Sigmodon; species Sigmodon hispidus. The sequence goes on from PVIH01015945.1 coordinate 17,167, forward strand.
GTTCCATATATTAGCAAAAACAATTAAATATGTAAATGCGACCTGTTGACTTCATTTAGTGTTAGTTGTATGTATGTTTTGGATGACTGCTTGTTATTAGATTTTAACTTACTTTGATTTCATGTAACCAGATGTTAACTAAAACATTACAAATTTCATTAACATGGTATCCAAGACAATAAATATAAATGTCCCAGATTTTCAGCATTATGCTAATGACCCTCCAAAGTTTGAAAAGCATTAAACAGAATGAGGGAAAGATTGAGACATTCAAATAAAACCTTTAGGACAATACTTGGGGGCTCTATCCCCAAGGTTAGGTTATACTGAAGTATAACTTGATATCTGCCCTCTCTTTGAATCTGAGAGAATAATTCTGATTCCCCTTTGCAAGCTTGAATTGTGTTGTCTGGGATGATTTTATTTGTTTGTTTGTTTATTATGAATAAAGTCATATTTTCTATCCATGTATATCCTTGTTCAAGGTCCCTTCCCCCTCCCACCCCCTCCAGTCACTCTCTTCTTCTCCACATCTCCTTATCTCCTCCCCAGCATGGACAGGAGGTCCCAAGGTCCCAATATTGCTCAGTTCGGCATCCACTCCTAGCAGATCCAGTTTCCTGCCCCCAACATCAAGACTGAGTCAGGTGTTCCTCTAGAGGGAGTGGGATCCAAGGTGCCAGTCCAAGGTGTTTCAGATCGTCTGGGATGATTTGTAAAACAGTGGAGATAGGTATGCTGTTTTTATGTCAATTTGGGGCGAGATAGGGTCATGTGAAAGAAAAAAAATCAGAAAAATGTCTCATAGAAAAATTTGAAGGGTATTTTTCTTGATTGATGAGGGAAGGTCTGATCTATTGTGGGAATTGTCACTAGGGCAGAAACCAGGCAGAATGCTCCTGGTCCTGGAGTACATAACAAATCAACCTGAGCTGTACAGGAGAAGCAAACCAGTAGGCAGCACTCTTCCATGGCCTCTGTATCAGTTCCTGCCTCTAGTTTCCAGCCTTGAGTTCCCTGACTTCCCTGGATGATGGACTATAAGCCCTAAGATTAAATAAACCTTTTCCTCCCCAAGTTGCTTTTGGTCAGGATGTTTCTATAACATCAACAGAAAACTTACCAAAGACAACTGCTTTCGGATGAAAATTCCACAGAGATGAAGCAGCTGGGAGAGTGACATAAGAGGGCTGGAGCAGGCCTCTATAGCTACAGGGCTTCGTAAGGCAAAGGTTAACTGACTGCTACCAGGTGCCTCCCTATGAACGATCAACATAGAATCAGCTTGTAACCACATGGATAATGAGGTGGCCCTGAGGGCTGATGGAAGAGATGGATATGATCATCACATGAAAACACAGAGGCAGGAAACCCCAAACATAAGTGCATGGGGCAGAGAGGGCATGTGAGAGAAAGGTGAAGTGTAATCCATAAACATGTTAGTCCATTTGAGGTACTATATCAAAATAATATAAACTGATTGACTTATAAAAACTAGAAGTGTGGCTTCTTATAACCCCAGAAATTATAAGTCCAGTAGCACCAACAGCTAATGGTGTGGTTTCTGACTCCACAGCTTATAAATAGCAGTCTCGTATGATAGATGGGAAATGGAGCCTTCCTGGGCCTCATTCATGTGCATTCTTAATCTCATTCAATAGAATACCACCTCCACAATCCACTGATCTTCTCAAAACTCCACCTCTAAATACTGTCCCTTGGAAGCTGGCATTTCAACCTGGACATAAGACACAAATATTTAGCCTGTATCAATGCCCTATAAAAGCAAAATAAGAGATAGCTCAGCGGTTGAGAGCACTGACTGTTCTTCCAGAGGACCTGAGTTTGATTCCCAGCATCCACATGGCAGCTAACAACTGTCTGTAGTTCCAGGATCTGACACCCTTACACAGTTATACATGCAGGCAAAAACAACAATTCACATAAAATAAAACTAAAAAATTAAAAAAAGAAAAAAGCAAAATCAGTTCATAAATCTTCAGCGTCCAGAGAGTACCCACACCAACTGTGAAGTCCTCTTGCCTGTCTCTTCTCGTATAACAATCATCACCAATGCTGTGCTATCAAATTTTCGGCAGCAACTAAAAATCGCGAATCTGGCCTTCGGGTGTAGAGATGAAGCAGTAAGGGAAATGAATGGAGGGATTTTTCTGAGTACGCCTTGTGAGCCCTGCTTGCTCAACATGATGACTACAATATTAAACAGTGTCCTTGCCAAGCTTACTAAAGCAGTTCGCCCATATGCTTTCCATACATTGATAAAGCTCAAGCGCCTGCCCACAGAGCCACTTGGAGTGGCATCATCTGAGGGCGGCTGGGAACGTGAGGACTACTGCAATCCCCACCCTTCTGAATGTACCAGCTTCCTAACCTGAAAGTTCTGAGCCAGCCAGGGTGGAAGCAAAAGCAGTCACACCAAGCGAGGGCTCCATCTTTCAGAAGCCATCTTTCTGGTCCAAGCCCAAATGCTAAACAGAAAAGGTAGGCATAGAAAAGACTACGGCCCAATGCAAACCGAGTGACCGAACCATACCCTGCGGTGTCCAGAGCAATTCTGTACAGCAACATTGATCCCTATGACCAATAGCTTTTTATAACAAGCTAAAGCCCCACCCCCTGGTGAGGCCCATATGGCAGGGCAGGGGTCTTTCTGGGTAAGCCTCAGGTTCTCCCCCACCCCAGCTCAACCCATCCCAGCTTGTTCCTAGCAATGAAAGAGAGAAGATTCGTCAGATTTAGAGCTGAATCAAAAATGTGTCACTTCTAAACCTAGAATAAAACTTGAAACATTTGGAAATTTTGTGTTTCATTTGGCTCTGGTAAAAATACAAGTTTGAAGCCTCCACAGATTTTTGTGATCTCTTTTCTTGGGAAGTCTTGGAAGCTGGGAAGATAAACCCAAGTGTGATCCTGATAGAGTCTAGAGACTGTAATATTTTGAAATTTTTGAAATACATGGGCTACAGAGGCTGATTTCCAAGCATTTACTCAGTCAATGCTAACTACTGAATGGCTTTCCATATAAGCTGGGAAGGGAGCCGTGAGAGTTGGTTTATAACCCTGGAGAAAATCTCCTCCATAACCAGAAATTCTCCTTTATGATAGCAGGACTCAGAGCTTGGCTTTCCTCTTTCTGGGGCTAACAATGTGCATGATGCTGGCTTCTCTATGTGCCCCCGACGACACACAGACACTCACACACTGAATGAGCCCAAGCACAGAGTATGTCTGGCAAGCAAAGAGCAGAAAGAGACGGTAAATGGAGTGCTCCATAGGATTCCTCTGCGCTTGGCGGCTCGTCTGTGCTTGCAAGCCACATGCTGCAAATGAGGAAGTCCACTGTGGAGTAGACAGGTAAAGATGCTGAAAGCGCCTATCAGAAGGCGACTCACAAAACCAAGCCTTTGACAGCACACTGTGGCACTCGGTGGGAAACCTAAAATTTGCCAGCTGGCCCAGCAACAAGGCAAACTTCATGCGGAAGCTCGGCTTCCTCTCTCCTGCAGAAAGTGGGCAGCCCCTTCTGATTTTGGGTCAGTATCTCATCGGAAAGGAAGAGAATGAGAGAATAATTGCTTGTGACCAAAGATTGTGAAGAAGAAAATAAAACAGAGGCAGTCGTTCTGTGAATCGCACTCCTCTGGACCCTCAACAACACAAAGTGAATGTTTAAGATGAAATCCGGGCCCGGGAACATTAGACTAGAGAACAGGAGTCTACCCACGCAGACAAAAAGACAGAATGCATGTAAATGTTTGCCTTTCATTTATTTTGAGCAAACATTTCCTTCCACGTAACAGACTTATCCCGCCCGACCAGCAACTTCCACCTGGTGTTCTTTCAGCCAGATGGGAGTGTAAATTATTTAAATACATGATCTTCCATTAGCTGTTGAGCTTAAGTGCCTCAGAAAAAAAATTAAAGTGTCTTTCCAGGATTCTAGAAAGCATTTGCACTAAGATAGATAAACATATTTTCAAGACACAACTCCAATGACAGCAATTTTTAGATTTTAAAATACAGTCAGCATTTGCATTTATAAGTAATTATGAATTTTGCAAAAGTCTGTTTACACTGTAAGAAATAAAATCAGAGTTACTGATATAATTAGGGGTTTTTATTCCCTCCAACATGACAAGGTTTCGTAAAGCCCTGTGCTCATGACACTTTGAGGAGCTATAATGACCCACCCTGAACACACAAACATTTCCACCCACTCATGGATCACACCCTTTTTCTGAAAATATGTTCTTAAGTGAAATTTTTTTTAATTTTTTCTAATTTATCAATTTCCTAAGGAGGAATCATGAGGATACAGTAACAGCCATGTCCATGTGTGCATGCAGTGTGTAATAAGTGAATTCAGATGTCTGAGATGACTTCCAGAACCATAATTATTCACTTGATTGTAGAATTAGTAAAGGAATACATTATGGCTCAGTGTTCAAAGTCATACAGCTTCAGAAATTGAAGACTTAAAGTGTCCTATATTTGCACTTAAACAAATTGATCTTGGTAAATTCTTCATTATTGGCTCTGAGGTACTCCCAGCCAGTCTCCATTTCTAACAAGCTCAGATGATGCTGATTCAGCTGGCATGTGGACCACTCTAATAACTAAGTCCTAGTGTTAGGTGTGACTTCATCATTCCTTTGGGTATAGCACATCTTGAGAGGGTAAAGTCATTGGGTTGCACAAAATGTGAGGAAAAAAAATCACATATTTGCCTTCATATACCTTTTCACATCCAGCAGTCAATCAATATCAAATATCAAAATAAAGGTTACAATGATATATGGTGTATTGGTTCATTTTCTGCTGCTATAATGAATTACTAGAAGATGAGAACTCTATAAAGAAGTGTGTTTCACAATTTCAAAGGCTGAAAATATCCATGACCAAGTACCTCCATCTATTTGGTCTCTACTAAGTAGAACAAGGGGACGTCATCAAAATTATGCAGAACATCGTAGCAAGCTTTTTCATCGGACTTCCTTTGGACCACCATTCCTACAAATAATGACATGGAGACTTTTATTAATTATGAAAGTTTGTCCTTAGCTTAGGCTTGTTCCCAACTAGCTCTAATAACTTAAATTAACTATTTCTATGAATCTACATTCTACCATGTGGTTCTTCACCTCTCCTCCACTCTGTACATCTGACTCTGTCCATGTTTGGCTGATGAACTCTACCTATGTCTCAGATTCTTCCTGAGTTCCTCTCTCTCACGGGAAGTCCTGCCTGTTCTCTCTTACCTAGCTATTGGCCACTCAGCTCTTTATTAAACCAATCAGAAGTTATCTTAGGCGGAGGCACATCTTCACAGTGTACAAAAAGATTAGCCCACAACAGGATATCACAAAGGCAGCACTCAAGCCAAGGAGATCAAATGAAGAAACTAGAAATCAAGGACTTACTCTTCCTGTAACTCTCATTTATAGGCATTCTCAGGTCCTGCAAAACTGCTTTAATTACTGCTCAGGGCAGTTTCCCTGGTGGTCTGACCTTTTTCCTCTGGGCCCCACCTCTTTCAGGTTCTACCACCTGTAAGAGCAGCATCACACTGAGGACCACATCTCTAGCACGACCTATGTGTGATGCTTGTGAACTGAATCCAAACTGTCCCACAGTAGTTTTTTAAACTTGTTTAGCATAAGAAATTAATCTTTTGAAAGGTGTTTACTCACAAATCTGGTCTTTAATCAAAAAGTAGAATTATTTAAGTTAGCTGTATATCTTTACTCTGGGATCACCTCCCTTCTTGGCCCTAATTCACTGAACTATCATGACTAGTCCAGAGGACAGAATTCTTCAGTTTAGGTTAAAAGGATTCCATGTCTGTGACAACTGTTTAATTTTTGTGTTCCTGGCCAATTTCCTTCTTTACCTGTGTCTTGATCCAAGCTTCTCAAAGATATATTCTCAGCCTAATAAATACTTGGACTTGAGGTCATGTCTGAATTCAAAGTTACACTTTATAGTCTACTTCCTCTTCCTCCCCTCCTTCCTTCTTTTCTCCCTCCCTCCTTCCTTTTTTCTTTTATTTCTCTTTTTTATATGGCCTAATTTGTTTTTAGACAATGTATGTTTGGTATGCTTTTAGTCAGTTTTTGTTATTGTAATAAAATATCCACCAGGAAAAATTTAAGAGAAAAATCTTTTTCTCTCAGCTTCAGAAACTTCAGACTCTGGTTTGGTTTGGTTTGATTTGGTTTTGTAGAGGAGGGGATACATCATTCCTGGGCCTATGAGTGGCTAGGCAAGTGTCACAGCAGAGAGCATCTGATGGAGCGAGATGGGTTCCTGGCCAGAAACCAGAAAGTTGAGTGAAACAGATACAAAAATAAGATATGATCTTCCAAGTCATTCTCTCAGTAACCAACTCCTCCAACCAGGTGCCTCCCTGTGGACCGACCAATCAGCCACAAAGTTTGGATTTGTTATCCATGAGGGTTAAAGTCCTTATGATCTAGTCATGTTCCAGAAGCCCATGAGCTGCAAACAAGGCTCGAGAAGACAGTTTTAGAGACAAGTCATATGTTTGTTCCTTCCTGACTTACATGTGATAATAGACGGAAGGGCTAGGAGTCCTCCCCAGAGAGGTGTTGTGTGCAATGCTTAAATATGTGCTAGTTACAATGCAATGTTGACTTCTTCTGTCCTGTTTGTAATCTCTTCTCCTAACCAAGTGGTTTGTGGTCACACTTAGAGAGAATAAAACATCAGATGATGGTTTAAAAAAAAAAAAGTTCCTCCCTCTTTTCTCATTCTGTCACGATTGTTCTTCAATCAATAACCCCTTTGACAGATATCCTTCCCATTTCACTTCCCTCTCCCCTTGCCTCTGCCCTCAGTGGTAGGTACCTAGACTGGCTATGCCATCAGAGTTCTGCTTCAGTGTCTTCACCATCGTCTATGTCAGGAGCCAGATCACTCAGAACAAGCAGCAACTCTGGCAGTTTCTACTACATCAGCTCAGCTGGGGTTTCTGCTTTCTACAAAGCTCACTTATAGTACTTAGCTCTTAATAACCCTGCATGTTTCATGCCACAAAAAAGAATAAACTTAAAATCTGCTCCATTTAAAAATTTGAGGTTTGACCTTACACCTGTCAGATTGGCTAAGATAAAAGACACAGATGACAGCCTATGCTGGAGAGCTTGCGGAGCAAAGGGTACACTCCTCCATTTTTGGTGGGAATGTAAGCTTGTTCAGCCACTCTGGAATGCAGTATGGCGGTTTCTCAGAAAACTGGGAATTAAACTCCCCAAGGATCCAGCAATACCACTACTGGACATATACCTAAAGATGCACATTTGCACTCCAAAGGCATTACCTCAGGTATGTTCATAGCAGCATTATTTGTAATAGCAAGAACTTGGAAACAACCTAGATGCCCCACAACTGAAGAATGGATAAGAAACTGTGGTACATCTACACAATGGAATACTACTCAGCAGTAAGAAAAAATGATATCCTAAAATTTGCAGGCAAATGGATGGATTTGGAGAATATCCTCCTGAGCGAGGTATCACAAACCCAGAAAGATAAACAGGGATGTACTCACTCATTAGTGAACTCTAAACAAAAAAGTAAAAAGCAAAGCATGTCCATGCTGTTGGTTTTGCGCGTGATAAGAGACACATACTCACATTACCAAGGTCACACGAGGGGTTATTTAAGTGAGTTTACAATTGGGTACAGAAGCAGAGAAGCAGGACAGGAGAGAGCGACCATAACATGGTGTCTCTTTTTAAGAGAAGGGATGTGCATGAGTTTAAATAGTCACGTTTAGGGGTGTGCCTCCAATATGCGTCTAGGGAGGTGCTTCTGTGCAAAGTGCTGCATGAGTTTATGCAGCCGCGCCCAGGGGCGTACCTCCGTACAAGGTGCATCCTGCCAGAGCCATGTTAGCTCAACTACGTGAAGTGCCAGGAATACTTACAAAAGCTGCAAACCACAAACACTGAACAGCTTGGGATCTGAAAGACCTTGGACCTGCACCTTGGATCCCACTCCCTCCAGAGCAACACCTGACCCAGTCTTGGTGTTAGGGTGGGGAAAGTGGATCTGCCAGGAGTGGATGCTGAACTAAGCCATATTGGGACCTTGGGACCTCCTGCCCTTGCTGGGGAGGAAATAAAGAGATGTGGAGAAGAGAGAGTGACTGGCAGGGGTGGGAGGGGGAAGGGAGCTTGAACAAGGATATACTCGGATAAAAAATATGACTTTATTCATAATAAAAAAAAAAGGAGGTTTGAAAGCTTACAAATAACACTACTTTTTCCCAACTAACTTCAAAAATGAGATGCACACAGATCTGGAATGATGAAAATTAAATACAATCCTCATTTTTGATAAAACTGTTAGATAATATTTTAAAGGTGAGAAGAATAAATGTAACCACTAAGGACTGTTCAATGGTCTTAAAATCATAGACTGTGTCCAAAAAGTGCTGAGCAATATTCCTGCAGGAACTGAAGCCTCGTTAAGCATGATCCACACTCCCAAGATCCTGGGCAGAACATAGTTTCCTATATATTCAAGATATCTTCCTCTCAAACACATTTTTCTGAGTTATTTTTCTCTGCTCATGCCTCCATCCATAAATGCTGAGTGTGGGTTGAAAAAGAAGGCAGTAATTAAGACAATAAAAGAATAGGAAACAGTATTTTACCTGAATGTGTGCTTATAGATGGACATAGATGGACAATTTAATATTTGATAGCTGTTTCCCTGTATCTATGTATCCTTGCCAACACAGGCATAAAGGAATCTCTATTTTATTGGCCAATCTTTTTTTAATGAAAAATGGCTCATATGTGTAAATATTTGGTCCCCAGTTGACAGAAGTATTTGGGAAGGATTAGAAGGAGTAGCTATGTTGGAGGAGATATGTCATGAGAAGAGAGGGCTTTGAGGTTTTGCTAGCCCACCCATTCCCAATTAGCTCTCTCTGCATCCTTCCTACCTGACAATAAGGATGTAAATTCTCAGGTACTGCTCTAGTACCAGGCCTGCCTCACGGCTGGCATGCTCCTACCATGACAGTCATGGGCTCACCCTCCACAATTTTAAACTCAAATAAACTCTTCCTTCTTTGGACACTGTGTTTTTAAATATCAATTAAAAAGTAATTAAGACAAATACCAAGTTTCCAATCACATTTTACTAACATGAACAAACTTAACAGGTAGGAATTGTGCCAACAGTTAAAAGGGCTTTAAAGAAAAAGGTATGGCTTATGCACTCGGAATGCTTAAAAATCTAGTGGGACTAGAGACTTCACTAGGCTCCGATAAAGAGTCTCAACCCAGTGGTCAAACAGATGACCCAGAGTAATCTAAATGGATCATAACAATAAAACCCGACAGTCTAGGAAATGGACACATATAGAAAGCAGAGGTTAATAGGAGTGTGAAGAGAGCAAAGAGGATAAGGAGAGAGAACGTAATGAAAGCATATTATATATGTATATATGTATTAGAAATTTCCAAAGAACTAAACTTAATTTTAAAAAAAAGTCTAGTTAGAGGCACAAGCCTTGAATGTGTACATAAATATTTTAATAGTAACCCATAATGGCACTTGGAAAGATATTATACATCAGCATACAAGTTGTTTCTACACAATTCAAAGTTAAATAAGTACCCAGAAGGGGATGAAATCTTAATAGGTTAGAGCTGGGATGGTGCTTGTTCCATAAGGGCATTTTCATATGAGTATATACTGTTCCAGGAGCAGATTCCCCCAACACCTTCTACCAGCCTTTCTCCCCACAACCTGCTCCCTCCCATAAATCACCTTTGTTACCTCAGAAAATTTTGCTTCTATTTTTTATGTCATAATAAATACATATATGACTTGCCCATGAGATCTGATTTTTAAAAATATTTGTTTATTTTAATTTTATGTGTATGAATGTTTTGCCTACATTGTGTATGTGTAACTAGTGCATGTGGGGGGTCCAGAGAAAGCATCAAATACTCTGGGCCTGGAGTTATGAACAGTGTGAGATAACATGTGGGTGCTAGGAACCAAACCCAGGTCTTCTGCAAGAGCTGTAAGTACTTTTAACCGCTGACACATTATCCTATTTCCAAAATCTGATTTTTTAAAAATCTAAGCCCTAATACTTATAAGTTTTCATTTAAGAACTGTCTTTAATGTATCCCAAAGATTCTGACAAATTGTACTTTTATTTCATTTGATTCTAGAATTTTTTTTTAATTTCCTTTTGAATTTCTTCAATGATCCTCTGGTCATTCAAAAGTGTTTTGTCCCATCTCCAAGTATTTGTGCAGCCTCTATAGCTTCTCTTACTGATTATTTCTGGTTTTATTATGCTATGTCCTAATAAGATAAAAGAAACTGTTTTGTTTCTTTTACACAAATTAAAACTAGCTCTATCGCTTAGAGTATGATCTATTTCAGAGAAAGTTCAGTGGGTTGCAGTAAAGAAAGTGCATTCTATATGTGTTGGATGGGGTATTCTACAGATGTTGGTTAAGTTCAACATCTATAATATATATATATACATATATACATATCTATATTACCCCAGTATCAAGGCTGAGTAAGGTGTTCCTCTGTAGGGAATGGGCTCCAAGAAGCCAGTTCATGCTCTATGAATAAGTAATTTCTCTAATGTCACTGATCATTTTCAGTAGTCAACTTTTGAAATCTTCATCCTGTTTCTGTATTTCTTAATTCTGTAGTTATATTGCCTCTTGTGTTTCTATGTTGCAATTTGCCCATCTCTCAGTTTAAGTGTCTCTTCCAGTTTCATCTGGAGATCTTCTTGTTGAGCAACCTGTTCTAGACTCTATTTTTTATACTGCTTCGGAAAAAAAAACAAACTGCTGTAACAGCAACAACGCTGAACTATACAAGATAAAGAAATGTCGTGGTCTCCTTTTCTGTTGCTCTAATAAAGAAACCTATGAAAGCAAATTAAAGGAGAAGTGTGTTTATTTTAGCTCACAGTTATATTTTGGAGATGCTCAAGAGAGTTAGTCACATTGCATCCATAATGAAGAAGCAGAGAGGAACAAATAAATGCATTAATGTGTTTACATTTGCCTCACTTCCTACTCTCCTATACAATTCAGGATCCCCTGCTTATGGAATGATGTCACCCGCAGCGGACAGGTCTTCCCACCTTCTCTACAGCTATTTCCCAGAGTTCCCTTACTTGGGATTGTGACAGGTTAAATTCAGGATCCCTGCCTTATAATTGCTTCCCATTTCAATGTTGCAGAGTAGCTCAATTTTACATAATAGATTCCTTCTCAAGATGGTCCCTGGCACTGCCCTCTAAATCACACATAATGGCAAAGGGAGATTCTACCTCACTGCTACTCATCCACAGAAGAATCAACATCTCCCCCAAGCAAACAAGTAGTCTTGGGTCTTGTGAAACTATGGGCTTGTCATGAAAAAAAAATGCTAGGACCTTTGTAGCAAGGTTTCTTGGCTTAAATTTTAGAATGTCAATCTTTTGCTTACCCCACCCTGTCCCCACCACCACCACACCTCCCCACCTCCTCCCATGTTGGAAAGCCACATGTCTAGAGTTCTCTTTTTAATGTGTCCATCCATCTTGTCAGCTCTTTTCAAGTACCATACTTTGTGGATTTCCTAGGGAGATGGTGGTGATGATGGTGTGTGTGTGTGTGTGTGTGTGTGTGTGTGTGTGTGGTTTGTGTGTGTGTGTGTGTGTGTGTCCATCTGTCTGTCTGTCGGTTTGTCTGTCTCTGTCTTTTTTTTTTTAAATGCTGATTCTTGTCTATAACACAGAGGCGGCTCCTATTCTACTTCTTCCCCAGAAGTGCTGCCCATAAGACTTTCTTTCCCTCTCCCCTGAAAGACACAGCGATAGAGGCTGAGAACACAACAAAAAAACAAACCAAAGAAACAACAGAAAGCCTTGTGAGCAGTAAGACATTAAGCAACACGGATGGAATAGGTAAGCATCTGATGACAGTCAAGAATGTCCTCACGGTCACTACTCTTATCACTCACCAGTTAAAACTCTAATTCCTGGAGCATTGGCTGATCAAGCTTATCTAATATGCAATTGACTTTGACTCTGGCACTCTAGTGGCCTGATTAGATGTCACTAAGTGCCACCTAAAAGAAAAGAACAAACAAAATCAAAACAGGTTGGGGGTACAGAGCACATGCTTAGAATACATGAGGCCCTGTGTACAAATTATATTATTTAAAACTTCAGGGGCTGGAAAGATGGCTCAGGGGTTGGGAGCACTGGCTGCTCTTCCAGAGGACCGGGGTTCAACACTCAGCATCCACATGGCAGCTTACAACTGTCTGAAAGTCCTGTTCACTCCAATGAACATAAAGTTTAAAAAAACCTTCAAACATTTATAATAGCAACAGTATGTGTATCCATCATCCAAATTTAGTAACTGTCAGCTCACAATTGATTTACAGTTTAATCTATGTGCCATCCAGATTCCTCAAATGTTATATCATTTGAAATGTTACATCATTCCATCTGAAGTTTTCAGTATATTTTTGTAAAAACATAACTCACAACCGCAGTATCATTATCCAAACTAAAAGATGTTTACATTTTCAAATAAGACAAATAAAATTTATTCAAATGATTCTTAAACACATTTTATTTGAGACAGATTCCAAATGAATTCATATATTGCAATTCATTAATGTCTCCTAAGGCTTTCTGTTGTTTCTTTGGTTTGTTTTTTATTGTGTTCTCAGTCTCTATTGCTGTGTCTTTCAGAGGAGAAGGAAAGAAAGGCTAGTCTTCAAAATGTACATTCAAAGTTGCTGGTTTGTCCGACAGAGATTTCCCCCATTTGCTCTTACTATTAGAACATGCAATGGTGGTTTAATGTGCTCCTCTGTTCCCTGCCCTTCCTGATATTTAGGTCTGGAAGCCTCATCAGACTCTGACTCAAGTTTTAGCACAAGTTCTTCATAGACGAGCCTCTACTCCTACCAGGGAGTGCTAATGTCCTGGTGGATTCTGCACATTAGTGGTCATCTTTGATTACTGCCAAAACCGATGCTTCATTAGTTCCAAATTAGTCGTTTTCTTTTATTTCTCTTCATCCAGTATTTCAATTTTATTAGCTTGAGATGTTTAGAAAAAGAAATCTCCATCAGTAATTTCATCGCCTGAGTGCCTGAATTATATAAGAGAAAAGGAGTAAATGCTTGATTTTCAAAGTAATAAATTGACTCCCTAGCATTCCCCACAGGTGATTATTAATAATGGTTTTGCTTTTGACTTGCTTTTAAATTATTAATTTAATCATAATTGGAAAAGCTTTGTTTTACTACAACTACTATCAGTGCTGATACTTAAATGACTCACTGTTTGACAGGAGAGGCAAGCTGACCCTCTATTTCAGAGCTACCCCTTCAGTGGATTTTGATAGATTAACAAGCTCTGCAGTATGGTGAGATAAACCAGAGTTTCCTAGAACAGTGCTTGCTAAAGATTCTAACTTCTCTGAGGGATCTTGCTTCTCCAGGGAGGAAATGAGGGCCTGAACGTCAGCTTGGCTGATGGTTTCTTTGTCAGTAATGGTTTTCATGACTTGTTAATGAACACAATTAGTTATTGTCTTATTGCCTTAAAGTTAGATGAACCATGAACTCAATGTTCTAGGTATTTCATACTCAGGCCTCTTAGGTTTGTGACCTAGTGAGACCTAGCCTCATAATGTTAAGTAACATCTTTTGTTAAATGACATGCATATTAACTTATTTGCTTCATTTAAAAAGTACACATTAAGTGGTCTTAAAATAATTATGCCAACACTACCACCTACTACATAATTACTGAAAACAGTTCCATTCTGTTTTCTTTAAAAAATATCCCACTAGAAAAATGTGGCTAAAGAAGCCTGTTTTAAAGTCATAAAAATTAGTTTTATGTATGTATTAAATGCCATAAGGAAACCTGTCACTTCATATGCTAATGGAAAAATAAAATAAACTTTAAAAATAAAATAAAATAGTGTCTTTATAATAAGCCACATACTCAATATTCTATGCTTTGTTTTATTTTAATTTTATTTTCAAGAATTTTATATTTAATTTTGTTTGATAATTATATAAATATTTACAGGGTTTTGGCTTTAAAATAATGTTTACTCTGAGCAACATAAGCCCTCTGTTACATATGCATGTTTATGTAGCCTCTGTTGAGAGTTGTATAATGTTCCTAAAAAGATACACTGGAAATGGTTCCTTTGCAGGTATAACCAAGTTGAGCTGTGATAGATAGTGACTGGTGACTTTATAAGTCAAGGGAGAAGGGCTTAGATCCAGATACACAGAGGCAAAGCAATCATAGAGGCAGAAGATGATGTGACATAACTACAATCCATAAAGCACCAGAGCCAGGCAGCAACCAACCAACATCAGGAAGAGAGTATTTAGACTTCTCCATTTGGCTCTGATGAGAGAGCATGTACTAAGAATTTGGTTCTGTTCTTCTAGCATCAAGAATTTTGAGTTGTCTTTTCTACTCAGCTCCTCTCTCTCTCTCTCTCTCTCTCTCTCTCTCTCTCTCTCTCTCTCTCTCTCTCTCTCTCTCTCTCTCTCTCCTTTCTTTCCCCTCTCCCACCCATTCCTTTGTAAACCTAATATGGCTCCTTGAAAAACAGAATTTTAAGTCATGAATCTCCTTTTGCATTAAGGGTCATTTCATATTCTTGTGCTCAAAAAGGCTAATGATATATGCCTGCCACATACAGATACCAGCCTGGGTGTTCTTAGAATATTGATGTCATAGGACAAATTTTTCCCTAATTTTTTTAGTTAAAATGTATATCCTGAAGATTACTGCATATCCCAGTGGTTCTCTGTCTTTCCTGCATGCTGAGATGAAGCCTACTTGATTGTGATGAATAATCTTGTTAATATACTCTTGGTATTTTACTGAGATTTTTTATATCTATATGCATAAGAAATATTGGTCTATAATTTTATTTTTTCCCCTGGGTCTTCCTGTGGCTTTAAGGCGAGGGTAACAGAGGCTTCATAAAAATAATAAGAAAACTTTTTTCAGTTTATAATTGATGTAATAATTTGAGGATTGTTGAGGTGTTATTTCTTTGAAGGTCTAGAGATTTTTAATTACTGCTTCTATTTCACTGGGAATTATGAGTCTATTTAAATTAGTTATTTGATCTTGATTTGACTTTGGTAGGTCATAGTATCAAGAAATTCATCCATTCTTTCACATTTTCCATTTTTGTGTATACAGATTCAATGATCTTTTCAGCTCTAATTTTATTAACTAGAACTTTTCCTCTACGTATTTAATTAGTTTGGTAAAAGTTTGTCAGTATTGGTGGGTTTTCTCAAAGAACAAAATTTTGTTTTGTTCTTTATATTGTTTTTTGTTTATTTTGATTGTGTTAATTTCAGCCTTGAGCTCACTTATTGATCTCCATCTACTCTTCTGAGGTATTATTTACTTTAGTTTTTCTATAGGTTTAATGTATGTTATAAGGTTATTAATATAAGATCTCTCCAGGTTTTTTTGAGGTAGGCACATAGAGCTATGAACTTGCCACTCAGGACTGCCTTCATTTTGTCCCATAGACTGTGATATGTTGTGTTTTCACTTGTCTTTTTGTTATTTCCTTTTATTGAAAATAATTTTCCACATAATATATTCTAATTACTATTTGACCTCACAAGGCTCCTCTGAGTTCCTTTCCTCCTCTCATCTTGTTAAGATCCACTCCCTTTCTGTTTCTCACTAGGAAATAAATGGCTTCTAGGGAATGATAATAAATAAAATAAAATAAATCTCAGAGTCATTTTCGATTGCATTTCACTGATGGATAAAGATGTTGAACTTTTCTATAACGTTTCGCAGCCATCTGAGATTCTCCCATTGAGAATTCTCTATTTAGATCTGTATCCAGTTAATTGGATTATTTGGTTTATTGATATCTAGTTTCTTGAGTTCTTTATATATTTTGTAAATTAGCTTTTTGTCTTATGTGGGGTTCGTGGAAATCTTTCCCTGTTATGTAGTTTGCCTTTTTGTCCTATTGACAGTGTCCTTTGCCTTACAGAAGCTTCTCAGGGTGTGGATTTATGTCTTGTTTTTTTTTTTTTTTTTTTTTTTTTTTTTTTTTTTTTTTTTTTTTTTTTTTTTTTTTTTTTTTTTTTTTTTTTTTTTTTTTTTTGGTTTTTTTTTTTTTTTTTTTTTTTTTTTTTTTTTTTTTTTGTTTGATTCCATCAACCAACATATCTGTTTTTATGCCAGTATCAGGCAGTTTTTATTACTCTAGCTCTATAGTAGAGCCTGAGATCAGGAATGGTGATACTTCCGAATGTTCTTTTGTTGTTCAGGATTGTTTTTGCTATTGTAGGTTTTTTATTTTTCCATATGAAATTGAGTATTATATTTCCAGAGTTTGTAAAGACTTGTTACAATTATGATGAGAATTGTATTGAATCTGTAAATTGCTTCTAGTAAAAGGACCATTTTTACTATGGGTAAAATCTTACCAATCCATGAACACAAGAGATCTTCAATCTTCTGATATCTTCTTTAATTTCTTTCTTCAAAGACTTGAAATTTTTGTCATACAAGTCTTTCACTTGCTTAAGAGTTACCCAAAATATTTTATATGATTTGTGGCAATTGTGAAGGGTGCTGTTTCCTTAACTTCTTTCTCAGTTTATTTGTCATTTGTATATAGGAGGGCTCTGGGGTTTTGTTTTGTTTTTTGCTTTGAGGGGTTTTTTGGTAGGAGGGGCTTTGGATTTTGGAGGTGGTGAGGTTTTTTTGTTTGCTTTGTCTTGTTTCATTTTGTTTTGTTTAATCTTGTATTCAGTCATTTCACTAAAGTTCTTTATCAGGTGTAGGACATCCCCGGTAGAAACTTTGGGGTCACTTATATATAGCATCATATCATCTGCAAATAATTATATTTGACTTAACTTTTTCCAATTCTTATTCTTTTGATTTTTCAGTTGTCTAATTATTCCTGCTAGAACTTCAGGTACAATATTGAATAGAAATGGAGAAAGTGAATAGCCTTATCTTGTTCTTGATTTTAGTAAAATAGCTTTAAATTCCATTTAATTTGATGGTAGCTATAGGCTTGCTGTGAATTGCCTTTCTTTAATTGTGTCCATTGTAGGCCTAATCTCTCCAAGACTTTTATCATGAAGAAGTGTTGGACTTTGCCACCATCTTCTTTTTTTCTGGTAGAATGATCATGTGGTTCTTTTCTTCCAATTTGTTTATATTGTGGATTACATTAAATAATTTTCATATGTTGGATCATTCCTGGACCTCTGGGATGAAACCTACATGATCATGGTAGATAATCTTTTCCATGTGTTCTTGAATTCAGTTTGTGAGTATTTTATTGACTATTTTTGGATCTATGTTCTTGAGGGAGATTGGTCTGTAATTCTCTTTCTTTCTTTTTGAATCTCTGTGTACTTTGGATATCAGGGTGACTATGGCCTCATAAAATAAATCTAGCACTGTTCCTTCTTTACCTATTTTGTTGGATAACTTGAGGAGAATTGGCATTAGCTCTTCTTTGAAATTATGGTAGAATTCTGAACTAAAAATCATCTGGTCCTGGGCGTTTTGTGGTTGGGAGACTTTTAATGGCTGTTTTTATTTTCTTAGGTGTTACAGTTCTATTTAAATTCTTTATTTAACTGAGGTATGTGGCACTATCAAGAAAATTATCCTTTTTTTTTTTTTTTTTTTTTTTTTTTTTTTTTTTTTTTTTTTTTTTTTTTTTTTTAATATTTTTTTTTTTTTTTTTTTTTTTTTTTTTTTTTAGTGCTTCTAATTTTGTGGAGTATAGGTTTTTGAAAGATGACCGATCTGATGATTCTTTGGATTTCCTCAGTGTCTGTTGTTATGTCCCTTTTCATTTCTGATTTTGTTAATGTGGATATTTTCTCTCTGCCTTTTGGTTAGTTTGGATAAGGTTTTGTCTATCTTGTTGACTTTTTCAAAGATACAACTTCATTTCATTGATTCTGTGTTTTGTCTTTTTATTTCTATTCTATTGATCTCTGTACTCAGTTTATTTCCTGCCATCTCGTCCTCTTGTGTAAGTTTGCTTCTTTTTGTTCTAGAGATTTTAGATATGCTGTTAAGTTGCAATCATAAGAGAGCTCTAATTTTCTAAGCAGATACTTAGCGCCGTGATTTTTCTCTTTTAGCACCGCTGTCACTGTGTCCCATAAGTTTGGATATGCTGTACATTTATTTTCATTGAATTCTAGGATGTCGTTCATTTCTTTATTTCTGTATTGACACAGTAGTCATACAGTAGAAAGCTGTTCAGTTTCCATGGGTTTGTAGGCTTTCTGTTGTTTCTGATGTTGTTAAAATCCAGCTTTATATTGTGGTCTGGTAGGATGCAGAGGGCTATTTCTTTCTTTATCCTCCTCGCCTTCTTTCTTGTATCTGTTGAGACTTGCTTTGTGATCAAGTATGTGGACAACTTTGGAGAACATTATTTTTTTTCTTCTTTATTTTGTATTTAACAAAAAAACAGTAACATGAATTTAAAATGAGGAAAAGTTAACAATAACTATGAACAGGATAAGTATCATAAGCATGGCTTATCAAGGGTGGTAATGCAAATAAAATTGCTACACATATATTTACTATGTGTTCAGCTTTCCCTCTGAAATTTTTTCCCCATCCCTGTATATCCTCGTTCAAGGTCCCTTCCCCCTCCAACCACATCTTGACATTTCTCTTCTCTGCAACTCCCCATCCCTTCACTGGGCAGGGAGCAGACAGTCCTATGGTCCCACTGATCCAATAATGCTTGGATCAGTCACCACTCCTGGCCAAATCCAGTTTTGTCCAACCTCCCTCAAGAATGAGTCTGGTATTCCTATTTTATAAGGTGCTGAGAAGAAGGCTTACTCTTTTGTGTTTGGGTGGAATGTTCTGTGAATATCTCTTCGATCCCTTTGGTTCAAATCCTGTTACCGTCATTATTCCCCTGTTTAGTTTTTGATTGGATAACCTTGGTGAGAGTAGAGTATTAAGGTCACTCACTCCCAGAGTGTGAGGGTCAATCTATAATTTAAGCTGTAGCAATGTTTCTTTTACAAATGTGGGTGTCCTTGTGTCCACAGCATGGATGTTAAGAATTGAAAGATCATCTTTGTGGATCTTTCCTTTGGATGAGTATGAAGTGTCCCTCTCTGTCTCCTTTGACTAATTTTGGTTGGAAGTCTATTTTGTTACTTATGAGAATGGCTACACCAGCTAGTTTGTTAGGTCCATTTGCTTGAAAGCATTTTTCCAATTCTTAACTCTGAGGTAATGTCCATTTTTTATTCTGTGGTATGGTTTTTGTATGCAGAAGAGGTTGGATTCTGTTTTCACATTCATTCTGTTAGTTTGTGTCTTTTTATTGTGGAATTTAATTCACTGATATTGAGAGATATCAATGACCAATGATTGTTAATTCCCATTATTTTGTTGGTGGTGGTGGTAGTTGGTGTTTGTGTGTGTGTGTGTGTGTGTGTGTGTATTTGTGTGTTTGCTTTCCTTATTTTAGTGAGATAATTTCTTTATTGTGTTTTCATGGATGTCATAAACATGCTTGGGTTTTCCCTCTAGTACCTCTTGTATGGGTTAATTTGTTGATAGATATTGTTTGAATTTGACTTTATGATGGAATATCTTTTCTCCATCTAGGTGTTTGAAAGTTTTTCTGGGAATAGTAATCTGAGTTGGCATCTGTGGTCTCTTGAAGTCTACAGGACAGTTGTGTAGGCCCTTCTGGCTTCTAAGGTCTCCAGTGAGAAATTTTAGTGGCTCTGCCTTTATGTTACTTCATCTTTTTTTCCTTTGCAGCTTTTAATATTCTTTCTTTGTTCTGTATATTCAGTGCTTTGATTATAGTGGCAAGAGTACTTTTTTTGGTTCAATTGATTTAATGTTCTGTAAGCTTCTTGTACCTTTATATACATGTCCTTCTTTAGATTAGAAAATTTTTCTTCTAAGATGTTGTTAAAAATATTTTCTGTGCCTTTGAGCTGGGATTCTTCTCTTTCTATTCCTTTGTTCTTAGATGTTTATTTTTATGGTGTCTCAGGTTTTCTGGATGTTTTGTCAGGAATTTTTTTATATTTAACAATTTCTTTGACAGACAGACATATCTATTCCTTCTATTGTATCTTCAATGCCTGAGATTTTATTTCATCTCTTATATTCTGTTGGTGATGGTTGTGTCTGTGTAGATCCTATTTGTTTACCTATGTTTTTCATTTCCAGACTTCCCTCAGTTTGTGCTTTCTTTATTGCTTTTTATTTTTATTTTCAGGCCTTGAATTCTTTTATTTCCTTCAAAAATGCTTGTTTATTTTGTTGCTTGGCTTTCTTGGTTTTCTTTAAGGGATTTGTTCATTTCATCCTTAAGGATCTCTGTCATCTTCATAAAGTTGGTTTTAAGGTCATTTTCTTATGCTTCAGCTGTGTTGGGATCTTCAGAACCTGCTGGAATAGATGTCTGGGCTCTGGGGTGACATAGTGCCCTGGCTGTTGTTACATTTTTACACTGGCATCCAGGCATCTGGGTTTGAGTTGATTATAGCTCTAGGTACTGATGGTTTATTTTTGTTTGGTGGCTGTTTTATTCCCTGACTTCTTTTTCTTCTCTGGTCTTTGGTCTCCACACAAATTGAAGAATGGACTTCTAAGGGCCAGAGTAGTCACTTGTCAAGTAGGCGGTTTCTTCCTGAGTTAGGGGCAGGAGTTCTGGTGGCCTACCTGGTCTCGGATCCATCAGGGAGTCTCAGCTCATACTGGAGGCTGGTACATAGTGATAAAAATGGAAGAAGGATTAGAAATAGTGTTTAGGGGCACAGAGATAGTGAAGGATGTCTACGGGATGGCAGCCTACCTGGAGTTGGAACAGAAGCCGTGGCCTCTGGTCCAGTAGGAAGGTCTTTGCTGGAGTTTGGGGCTGGGCA
This sequence comes from Sigmodon hispidus, assembly GCA_004025045.1. NCBI lineage: Eukaryota > Metazoa > Chordata > Mammalia > Rodentia > Cricetidae > Sigmodon > Sigmodon hispidus. The sequence goes on from PVIH01015945.1 coordinate 38,185, forward strand.
AGGAGGGGAGAGGCTTGGGGTTAGGCTGGGAAGACACTGAGAGGGGAGGGAGAGCCCAGGGCTGAGTGACCTACCTGAAATTCTGATGGCTGGTGTTGTCTCCGGTAGGGCAGGGACCAAGCTCCTCTGCTGGAGCTGGGGAATTGGCTACTATGACAAGGAGGGGAGATGAGATTAGGGGTAGGCTGGGCAGACACTGAGAGAGAATAGGCAACCTGTGAGCAAGCAGCTTACCTGATGCTCTAGTGACCAGTATGGCCTCTGGTAGATCGGGGGCTTCCTCCAGAATTGTAAGCCAGAATATCAAAAGTATTGGTATTTTTGAAGGCAATCATTATTATATTTTATTTTAAAGTAAGGGCCAAAATTAGTGTTTGTGGTTTTGTTTTCTAGGCTTCCAGTCTTAACTCCTTCCTTCTCTAACCTCATACAAACAAGAGAGAGGCTGGGGGTTGGGCTGGGAGGGAAGAGAAGAGGAAATGACACTATAGGTGAGACTAGGTTGGTGTCAACACAGATAGCCACTGGAAGAGACAGGCACTAACTTCTATCCAGCACAGTCTCTAACTGTCAAGATTGATAAATATTCACTGAATGGAAGCTCTGATCCAGTTAACTGACAGTTTCCATCATGTGCTACAACATCCCCACCAGCATTACCCATCCTTTTTAAAGTAAGGTCTGAAGACCACATACAGAAACCTCTTGTTGAACATGAAGCAACTTCAACTCTAAGACTTGCCAATATTTTTTGTTCTATTATAAAAAAAAAAAAATGCTGATTCTTCATCTTGACAACATGCTGCTGCTCTGACTTCCGCAAGGAAATGTTTATCTAGTCACCCCAACAAAGGAAAGAGCTAGCATACCAAAGAAACATTCTGTCTAGTCCAGCTTGACCACTAAATGAGTTTGTTGGGATTACCTACAAGAACATGGGTAACTCACAAGCTCACTTTAGGGAAGTCCCACTTGAAGTCTACCTGTTCTATCTCTCATATACTTTAGCATATTCAAAACGATTTGCAGCTGGGACAGGAAGGGCTGGCGATCTGAATCTCAGAGCAAGTCTTGTTATTTTTCCTGCCTCTTCTATGAGGGACTGTTAACAACCTCTTCACTACAGCCCCAGCTAACAGCTGTTCTGTAGTTTATTTTGCTGCCATGACTGAATCGATGTTTCTTGTAAGTCACACACAACAGCTGCTCTGCTTTATCGGGGTAATGGTCGCATCATCTCTACTACACATGTAAAAATACCACTGGTCACAAGACACATCCCAAGTCTCTACAAGTAAAAGTGTCTTCAAACAGGTAAATGAGCTAAGTGATGGAGGTAGGACTCTAATTTGTTCGTATTCCTGCTCCAGGCAAACTTTGTCCCAACTACCTACACTGCACACTCGTGTCCTGGTGTGAGACACTGCTAATTTTTAGGCTAGGATGTTTTAAAAGGAAGGGATATTTCTGACATAGTCCCCAGATGACCCTCCCTGGAAGCTAATGAGCATTCCAAGGCAAGTGATGGAGTGGCTGACAGAAGTCAGACCTGTGACTGACTGACTGCCTGCCAGGCACACAGGAGAAAGCCTCCTAACTGTGTTCTTCACATTGTGAGCTCTAGGCACTGGACCGTGCTCCTGAAAACAGCAACACAGGAAGGCTCACGGTGAGTAACACAATGCAACAGGGCAGGACCTAAGTTCAAATGTGTTCTTTCTTGCTTACAGGCCTATGCTAGGGCTACTTTGGCATGATGCTTTCCCTGAACAACTGTGAGTCCTGCTGAATAATTGAAGCCCAGGCTTTGTCCATATCAGGGATATTACTGTTTGATTTTGTGATCCCAAGGGGACAGCTACAAACAGCTGATGCCTCTGCTGGTTCTGAAATTGCTACAGAATGTGGGAATTTTGTCTAGTTTCACATTGAAGGGGGAACATCCAGAATTGTATTGAGAAGTGGGGGCTTCTTACATGATTTTTTTAAAGGTTCAAGGATATTTGGAAGAGAAAAATGGAAGGTGAGTAAGATGCTTTCCTACCATGCAAAATTGCATGTGATAAATGTGTGGTTTTAAAAAAATTAATTATAAATGGAACAGCCCAGCCCCTAAGGAATTGTGATAATGCAGAATAAGTTCCTGCTAATGGCAAAATGTGAATTTTAATGCACACCATACCAAGACAATACTGGCCACTGTAGTAGCATTCACAATGACTCCTGGCTTACCCTGAGCTACGGCAAAAATTAAACTACAATGGATGAATTACAAAAGATGACTCTCGTTTAAAGTAAGCTTCCCAGATACTCATCCACAAATAGAGCAGGCTGGCTGCTGTGCCTTGGTGTGAATAGGGTCGTGGCCTCTGTCTAAGTCCCCACATGGGTGACAGAGCAAAGGGCAGGCCCTTGTTCAGTGGGGTATGGGCTCTTTGGATGTGTGCCCTGCCAACAATGCTTACCAGTTTCTTCTCACACATACACACTATTGATGGCATACTTACAATTTGCTCTACAAGACATTTTTAAGAAAGGTATAGCAAAAATCAGTGATTTGCCTTAACAAAATCACAATAGAATTCATCAAATTCTATTATATTTTATTTATCAAATCCTAAATTGAGGCCAAAGAATATAAATAAAGCATCTCTTTTACTCAATGGCAAAAATCCTAAAGAAAAATTAAATGCTGGAGTTCTTTTCAAACTCCAGGTATGTTCATGAGCATGTGTGTGTGTGTGTGTGTGTGTGTGTGTGTGTGTGTGTGCTCTAGCTGAATCTCAAACATGGCTTGGTAAAATCACTTCTTCGCATGCCCCCCTTTCCTATGTAGTTTTGCAAAAAGACAAAGTCCTTTGGAGCATATAAATATTGCCTACACATCATATAAAGAAAGCTTTAATTGTCTTCTAAAGGTTCAGTTACATAGAGCTAATGAATGTATGAGTGGGTGAGAAATTCATTTGACAGATGAAGCAAATGAGAAAACAGAGTGAAAAAAAAAACTGGAATTTTGTCAAACTCTCCTTTCTGTGAAGGAAAAAATCCTGACTTTGAATCAAGGTGACTTGGGTTTTAACCCTGTCTCCTTCATCTCTCACTGTGTGGAGCCTAGAAACTCAATGACCCAGCTCATGGCATGCTTGTTGGTCAGATGGAGTGAAAAATACTCATTGCATATTCTTGATGAAACAGAAATGCTTGGTGGGGAAAGTTCTTAGTGTGTTGCCAACGGAGCTCAATAAATGTGCATTGAATGTCAACCTGGCAGTCCAAAGCTGCAATTTGAAGAGTAGCCTTGAACAGCAATCATTTATCTGAAAACATCTCACTTTGTTAATTAAAAAAAAAAGTCTTCATTTGTTCAAAGGCAAATATGGAGGGAAAATATATCATTTTGATTGCAGATGTGGAGAGAGTTTGTCTAATATTCATAGGGTAATAGGTAGGACCCACACACACAAACTGCAATGCACAGACACAGGAAAAATTTTGTTGTACATTTATGCTTTTATTTATTTTTGCAATGCTAGAGATTGAACCCAGAAGCTTGTACCTATCTACCACTGAGCTCTATTCTAGTACTGGACTGTTTGAGATAAGATCTGGTGATGTAGCACAGTCTGGCATTGAACTCATAATCCCTTCTGCCCTCCACATGACAGATATGTGCTACTATGTATGATTCACAGGTTTATACTTTTAAATAATAAAACAAGGCTCTTACTACAAACTATAAAATATGTTTTTTTCTAAACATTAGAGGAGGTGAACCTTGCAACTGGTTCACAGGGCACTATATTCAGACATGCACATAAAAAATTCCCACAGAAAATTAATATTTTACACTGCTATAATCTCAATGTTTACATTGTCCCAAAATGTGTATGTTGAAATTCTCAGCACCAACAGATGATAATAAGAGGTAGTGCCTTTGTGAGCTAATTGGGCCAGGAGGATGGATACCTCACCCTTAATAAGTGCAATGGTGCTCATACCAAAGAACCTGGAGAGAGACCTGCAAGGCTTCTACCACACAAAGTCAGGGTGGGAAGATAACAGAATCAGAACATCATTTCACATTATCCTGCTAACCTCTTGACCTTGGGCTTGCCAGCCTCCAGAAGTGTGAGAGAGAAATTTCTGTTTAGAAGTCATCAGGTCTATTATAACATTCAGAGTATCCTAAACAAAGACAGTTAATATGTGGCTACAGGAAAGCAAGGCAGAGATGAGACATCTCTGAAGCCAAATTTGAAGTGAGACAGAGACAAAAATGCTATATATCCACTTCTACCCCACCTCTGTCTTCAACTGAGGGGGAGTCACTACTGTTTATCAATGGGGACTTCAGCCTCCTGCCAATCCTTCCACCCCTGGACAGAAAGTACTAAGATAGCCAGACTACCCTCAAAATCCTTGCACTGTATCTAGCCTTCCTCAGTCACCCAAAATGAGCAGCTTCTATACTCATGTCACAGCCACCTCAGCATTGTGTGATGGGTACCAGCAGACTATGTAAACTGGCACTGATGTGACTCGGTGCATGCTTTCTGAGCCATAACATATTACCTCTAATGTCAAGACCCAAGAACGCTCTCTGAGTCAGAGACCTTTTACAAGCTTTCTGTGTACTTATTTTTGGTCTTTAAGAATCAATTTCTATTCTCTGAGACACAGAACCAACAGGTTTTGTGGCCTCCTGACTAGAAAGCAATGGCCAGAGCAGTGTTGATATCCTCTATTTCTTAAACAGGACTTGAACAGTACTTACCTCAACTCTGTTCATTTCCTGGTGCACATTTATCATCAAGGACAAGAAAGAGAAAAATGAGTCCTCTCCTCACATGAAGCACAGCGTTCATTTAGCATCCACAATCACTTGAAAGGGTGATTGATGGAGCTAGGAAGTGTTCCTCAGCTGAGAGAAAAAAGCAGCTGGAAAATCCATGCAGCCTTCCTCAGTCCCAGCTGTAACCTTCCAACATGATGGACAGGCCAGTTTCCTAGTCTGTAAAATGGGGTAACAATGGTAACAAGCCTGAAACACCAAAAGCCATTGACTATTAGCAACCTTGAAGAGGAACAGATCTCTGAAAGCCAAAAAAAACGGTGCTTCAGGGAGTTCTTTTACTATAGGAAATCCTAAAGGTCCTTCAGTGTCTTCTAAGGATCACCAAAGCCATCACAGCTATGCATCAGGACCAGGAACAAAAGGCAAGGAGAGAGAGCGCCTTAAAAATGGGGAAAGTCTTACTGGAGATCTTGTGAAAAAAAATAAATAAATAAATAATGCTCTGGGGGGTGGGGCATTCCAATTTGTACACAGAATAAGAAATGGATTGCAAGTGACTCTCGGTTCACAGACCCAAAAAACATTGAATTTTCATCTTCATGGTAATGCTAGAGGCTTCAAAGGATTCTGAAAGAAACAGAAAATATATGACTGTGTACACACATATGTATATATGGACAGACAGCATGTGTGTATACACATACTTGTATATATGGACATACATATAGCATATGTGCACATATATGTGTGTGCGTATGTATGGATATGAAAAGAGAGCACGGCAGTTGCTACCGGTAAGTGAGCTATTCACTGTCTACAAACTGCTCTTAAACAAGCCACACCCTGTTCCTTAAAGGGAGGAAAAATATGAAGACAGGATATAGAAAGGGGGGGGGAAGAGGGTAAAAAAAATCACTTGTTTTCCACATGCAGTGCAGTGAGATATAAATATAATCAAAGGGGTTAATCTAATCCCTTTGTGAAGCATTGATTCAGAGAACAAGACAAAAACAAACCTGTGATCTGGAACTTCCTGAGCCCCCACTCAGGGGGATTAATGAGGAGGTACATGGCTGTGAAATTACGTGCCCTCTGAGTCAGGAAAATGGTCCTACTGGTGCATGACCTTGAAATGAGGGGACGCAAACTTCACCTGATCCACAATTACAAAGCCCAAAAGGGAGGGGCCTGGGGAGAAGGGAAGGGATGCATCAAAGAGACTGTATGAATGTTCCGAATATGAAAACCCACAAATCTGAACCAACCCCAGCTTGAAGGGGGATCTACACACAGCATAAAATATTCAGAGGCCTTTAAAAGGACGCTGGCATTTGTGCAACAGCAGTAGGAGGCAAGCCTGTCCTCTTTATTTACATGAAGTGGATATTTTGTGGCTGTTGTTGTGGACTTAGTGATGTTTGTCTCTGCCCGCTTCACTCTTTGCGATGAAAAATGGTTGCGAGATGATTTCTAGTCTTAGCTGCTTTACATGACAGTATTATCAAGGATTCATCAAGAGGCCATCTGTCGAATTTATGAAAAAAATATGCAAAAACAAAACAGATGAAAAGGAAAGAGCAAGACAGACTGGGCCAGGGGAAGATGGATGTGGCAGCATGTGCCTCCGTGTGAAAATCACAGCATTTAAATACCGAAGAATAAATTACTGCGCCGAAAAATTAGCGATGCTCGCCCACTTTAGCTGCTACCCTTACCATAAGAACCACAGTGAAATACATCACATACCAAATCACCCTTTCCTCGGACACTCTTATATCCTAATGAAAAATTAGGTGAGGAGAGGCTCATAAGCCCCAAATGGGAGGGATGAACGAACACAAGCCAGCCTGCATTTGCTCTAGTACCAAGCCATGAAGACACACTCCAAAATGCACAGTCCATATGGAAATAAGCGCTCTCCCACCTCGTTTATTAGAAAGTCAATAAAATAAATTACAAATTGTGTGAAAAACTAAAATAATATATATTAAAATGATTATGAGGCTAGCCAAGCTTACACCCAAATTAGATGGGCTGTAAAAACAATGTGTTTCAGTAAGAAAAGAAGAAGAAGCAGAGAAATGGCTGAAGATACAAATGACCAGAGCCTCAAATGTTGCCTCCTGTAGGTAACACAAAGAGCCATGGGTGCCTACTCTTGACTCATCCCATGGGTGGCTAGGCCAGAGTTCTAGCCCAGAAAGGCAAGAGAGAAGCTCCATGTAGAATCTTCTAGTAGCTCACCTGGCATATTCCTCCACCCCTAGTTATCACCCTCCAATTTCTCTCCATGGTACTCTTCCCTCATATAGTTTAATATGTAGGAAAACACCTATTCCAGTGCCCTTAGATGCTTAACATTATGGCTAACAATGGACTAAAGTAAAATGTACCAAACTGTCAATAGCCTAACAGCCTCTATACTCACATAGAGCTCCAGAGGCTAGGGATATCCCAGCAAGCCAAGGGCTAATGGAGTGTTGAGTCTATACTGAGAACTCATGAACGGTGATAGTGTTGGCACTGGTCTAAGTGCACTGGTTAACAGGTTACCCCTCATACATACCTGTGAAAGTATTACCATTCATATCGCTCCCCGCATTACAGGTAGGGCAAGGAAGAACACAGAGGGATGCACGTGCCCCATCCATAGTCCCAAAACTAATAAGCAGATGTTGAGGAACAAAACCCAGGCTGTCCTGCCCCGACACCTCTAGTCTACCAAGCGGTCATTCTCATTGAAAAGGCAGTCTGGTCTGCATTCATTACAGTTCTTCGACAAAGCCATATCAAGAATAAAACCTACTTTTATGAAACTGTTAGTTTCTGTCAGCTCTCAGGCTGGCATGCTTCCTCTCTCTCCTTTTCTCCCCTCACCCCAGTTTTCTCTCTTTGGAGAGACAAAGGGGCTTCTTCTTTGATTCTTTCATTAAAAGCAACAGATACTGATGAAGCTTCCTAAACATATTTGAAAGTTTTACATTTCACATTTTACTTTTCAAATTATAAATGATTGGTCGGGGGCTGGAGAGATGGCTCAGAGGTTAAGAGCACTGACTGTTCTTCCAGAGGTCCTGAGTTCAATTCCCGGCAACCACATGGTGGCTCACAGCCATCTATGGTGAGATCTTGTGCCCTCTTCGGTATACTGAATATAAATAAATATTATTTTTAAAAGATGCATTGGTCATCTAATATGACCCAGTCCTTAATCCTAAAGTAACTTCTATCTAAAATGATGCCCAAACTTGGAACCAGGTCATAGGCTGACCCTTCACATCTGTTGCCAACAGAGTCTTTGTTTTAACAATTCAAAAATTATCCTCAGTGCTGTAAGTAGCTCAGATTAGCCCAGAGCTTCCCAGTGGACTTTAGTTCAGGAAAGAGTAAAACCATGAAGCTATTACACTGCCCTCCCCACAAATATAAAAATGGTAGACACACAGTCACCTGCCATGTGTTTCCAAACACTTCCCTCCCTATTCTCCTATTCCTGTGATGTCACCAGACTAGGAGGAGACCAGTGGCCAGACCTTGTGAACAGCACATAGGGAGCTGCCTGGAGTTGACCTCTATCCAAGAATCCTTTGGTAACTGTAAGTTTGATCTGCTTATTTCTTTGTGTAATAGTGACTCTGCTCTTTGAGCCCAGCTGAGCCTGTTCTTTCTTTAAAGACCATTCAAAGAACGTGCATGTGTGAGATGGAGTTAGCAGCCCACACTTCCTGCTCTTGCATTGCTCTACATTTTCTTTGCTCCTGCCGCTATTGAGAACTGGATGTTACTAACTGTATCGGAAGTCCATGTTTGGGTAGGTCTTCATCCAACTCCAAACTCAAAGCAGTTACCGAAGTCATCTTTCTTCATTCCAAGAATTTCCCATCTACCAGGCTATGTTCCCTGCTTTCTCGGGTGAGTTCTGCCTGACTGCATTCTTAGACTCTAGTCTGTGATGCTCATGCCCTGCTGCTGTTTCTCTCCCTCACAGAACAGATCTTAAAGAACTATTTGGATCTAAAAGACTGTGACATGTTTGTTCAGTTTCAGCAAATCCTTGATCATTGTTTGCAATTTACCTATGTAACCAACATTTGTGTTTCTAATTTATTTATCTCAGTACTAGGTCATAGGCTTCTTGGATAGCATTAAAAAGCTGTCTAGTACATACAAATGCACACGGGCATGATAGATACATTATTTCACATCATACCTTTGATGTAAATGTGACTATAACAGTAAGTCAATCGAATGTCCACTACTTCAGAGAATATAAAAGGAAAACTAATATACATTTCAAACTTAGCATGTTCTAAACAGAACTCTTCCTGTTTTACATTCAGAAACTCTTTCTCCTGTTATCTGTCCTCAAGAAAAATGTCACTATCACTTTAATCATCTAGTTTCTTAAAACAAAACTCTCAAGTTGCCTTTGCCTCACTGCCTCCACTGCCTCTACTGCCTCTATTGCCTCACTGCCTCACTGCTTCTACTGCCTCACTGCCTCACTGCCTCCACTGCCTCACTGTCTC
>PVIH01015946.1:0-17395 GCA_004025045.1 Sigmodon hispidus
CAAGATGTGGTGGGAGGGGGAAGGGACCTTGAATGAGGATATACAGGGATGGGAAAAAAAAATTTCAGAGGGAAAGCTGAACACATAGTAAATATATGTGTAGCAATCTTATTTGCATTACCACCCTTGATAAGCCATGCTTATGATTCTTATCCTGTTCATAGTTATTGTTAACTTTTCCTCATTTTAAATTCATGTTTCTGTTTTTTTGTTAAATACAAAATAAAGAAGGAAAAAGAAAAAACATTTTAAATGTCATATTCTGTAGATCTTTGAAGTGTTTGGAGATTACCTATCTAATTGAAATATATCTTTGTATGCCTAAAAAAAAACCTAACATGAGTATAAGTTTGATTATCATAAATGATTAACTATCAATCTATACTTTAAATTATTCATTATAATTTTAAATGAGTTGCACAAATATAATATCTTAAACAAGAGTAGAAATATATATGCAGTATAACAAAATTGACCTTAAATTTATATCAATAAACCAAAACCCATACCAATATAAAATTTTTTAAGATTAACAGTTGTGTTTTAGATTAAAGTAGATTCAATAATCTATCTTTTTATCATTTCTACATCATACCCACCTTTTTTCCTTAAAAAGAGATTGACTATGACCCTTAACCATCTGAAAAAAGCAAACATTTATAAATAGCATTTTGAGAATTTGGACTTTGCTTTCCATAAATTACTTTCTGCTGATTAGGGGTCCTGGCAATCTTATGAGGGTCCTGAGCCTGATCATCTTAGTTGTCAGCCTTGAAGCTGGTGTGACCATCTCTTTCCATTAGAGATTTTTATGGGGTCTTCCTTGTTCAAATCTTATTTTCTTTAATTGGAAATAAAGCTACAGCCTCTCATTTTTTTGTGGAAATAAAAAGGAAACCTCTTCTCCAAAGTAGCATTATTTTAATTTCAATTTTAAAGTCAAATCATTTATAAAATATATAGGTTGGATTAATTCAGCAGCATTTATAATCAGATATCTTTTAGCAGCTATTACTACTTAATTCACAGTCAAAAAACTTAGACAGGATAATAACATACAGTATTCAGACACTTTGTAATTTCCATCTTTATGTGGCTTATTATTATAATTATTTACTCCATTTTTTAAGGACTTTATCCTTTTTTCTTTTCTTTTCTCTCTCAAGTCTATGTATACTTTTAAACAAACTGTAAACCATTTAGAGTTTTTTTTTAACCTTTGAACATGTCTTTACAGTGTAATTCTTACCTCTTACTTTTTTCTGCTTCTGACCTCACCTTAAGGTATGTCTAGTTTTAAAGCTTGGCTAGGGTGGCTGTCTGGTTCCACTCAGTCTAGCTTCACAGGGAGTTTAGCTTTTTAGCAGAGGTACTGACAGGAGCCATAGTTACTACTCTGGAGAATATTAGGTCGGGGTCCACACTGCCAGCAAGAAGAGCACTGCCAGTCACTGCTCGTGAACTCCATTTAAGTATTTAGCAGCAGGGCCTCTTAAAAGAGTCACACTTTCGCCTCTACAGCTGAGTTAGGAAGTATCTCTTAAAGGATCCATAACTCTGCTTGCCTCTAGTAAACAGAGCTGACCCAAGGAAATGCTGCTACTAAGAATCTGCTTGAACTCTAATCCCTTTTTGTCTTTAAGAGTGGTAACTTTAATTCATTATATGCAGCTTGTTGCTGGCATTGAGGCTTCTGTGACATTTCAGAAACAGGCTTTGTTGCAGCTTAAACTTCGAGTGGAAAGCCCAACCTTTTGTAGCTGAAACTTGCAAACCTTGACAGGACGTCTCTGTACCACAGCCCACTTGAGACATACAACTTGGAAATTGTTTTTGACCCCATTCCTCTGTTCTAACCCCCTTTTAAAGCTTTCTCAGGCTTTATGTGGCTGTATGTGACTCATGTTGGAATGTCATTTGTAGTAAAGGTTTCTGGCCTAGCCTCAAGGTTCAGACCCACTTGCAGCCCCACTGCCATCTAACCCTGAATAATCACACAATGGCTTATATTAATTACATGCTGCTTGTCCTATGACTCACGTATTGCTAGCTAGCTTTTGCATCTTAACTCAACCCATTATTCTTATCTTGTTTAGCCACATGGCTTAGTACCTTTTCTCAGAACAGCATCCTGGCCTTCTTTCCTCTGCATTTGCTGGTGTCCCTGCCCGACTCTGCCCTCCTTCTATTTTATCTATGCTCAGATTTCCTGCCTGCTTCTAAGATGTCTTGCCATCAGCCAAAACAGTTTATTATCCAATGACAATTCACCATGTACAGCAAGACATCCCATTCCACATCACACAAAGGCTTGGGTGGAGTAAAATTAATCCCAGACTCAACTGTGTATGTGGTTAACATAGGGCACCAGAAGACTGAATGCATTCCCTGGGGAGGGGGAGGAGGGGGGAGGGAGTGAAGCTTGAGTGTAGACGTGGGAAGTCCTTCAGAAGCATCCCTCTGACACCACAGCTCAGCTAGGAGGATTGGGTTGGGTTAGGGGAAGTGAAAGTCAAGGGTTCCCTCTCAGCCTTCTGCTTCACTCCATTCCACCTCAGTCAGGTCAGATCCCTCCCCAAGTCCTATTTTTTTTTTTTTTTTGGTCCTTTCAGCAAAACATAGAAGATTCTTTGGAGGTATCCTGGGCATTATTGACCATAATTGCGACAAGATGAACCAGTCAATGGGATTGAAAACTAGATTTGAAAGGATGAGGTAGAGAGTGGCTAATTAAAAAATGGGCTGCATCACATTTGCTAATTGACATGAAGAGCTATTTGCACAAGAAAAATCAGTAATTTTCAATTAGTATAAAATAAGAAATGGCTCGTGTCAATTAATATTTTATAATTATAAGTGCATAGAATGTGCTTAACAGAATTGGGAGCATGGAAGAGACCTTCTGTACTCAGTGAGGTGATACCAGGAGTAGGAAGCCCAGTTATGAGGCTTGTCAGGGAACCTTGGACTCTTCAGATAATGGCAGAACACTATAACAGTCTATGCCAGGAATGGGGTCACTGCCTTGTGAAGTCAATTCTTGTCTGTTTGGTACCAGACAAAGAACTCTCTCCATGGAGTCTACTGAACAAGGATGCAGGCACAGAGGGTGAAGGGGAGAGGTAGAGGGATGGGAGAGGTGGACTGGGTAAACTTTAGAGGACATTGACCATGGCAGACTCAGAGCTACAGATGCCGTCCATCCTCTTCCCTCTCTGTTCCTCCCTTTCACTCTTTCTTTGTTCTAACAAGCACGAGAAATTGATGAGGGATTTAAGAGTCAGAGTTCTGCAAAGGCATGGTGAGTGGCTTGGGCAGGGTGGCTGGGTCCGCTTTGGGAGCTAGTGTGAGGAGCCTGCCTCATGGGCACTGTATAGGGTCTAGCAATAGCCTGGACTGAATCTGGATGTCAAGAGATTGGTGCTGCTTCTCTGGTAGGCAGCTTGACCTACAGATGGATCATGACCCCGTGAGTGCAAGATATAGAGGAAGCCCCTATAAACTTTAGTAGTGTGGAAGTGGAAGTGACTGTATTTATTTTGAATCCATATATTTATGATACATATATGCATATATACACATATGTATGTATATACACACACATATATATGTATACACACATGCACATATATAATTTGAGTCTATTATTTAGGTATGCATTTGTGTTTCCTTTTCTGGTGACTAAGGCAGAAGAGCTTTTTATGAAGCTGGCATTTGATGGAGAGGTTTATCAACTTTGCACATACTGATCCAAGCTTGGGGCCTCTGGATTAGGGGATTTTAGTGTTCTCAACCTCTAGAGTTAGCATTCCTTTATCCCCAAGAAGTCCAGGATCATTTTTATGCCAGCATCCTTGGGATGTGTGGAACAGATGTGGAGTGATGGTCTCCTCAGGAGGGTAGTCATGGAGGCTTTATGTGGGTGGGAGAAACATCTGAGCTTTCTGGTATCCTTCACATGAGAAATGCCCCAACTTGCACTCACAGGTTCTGGGACTTCAGCTCCTGAGCACTATGATACATATGTGCTCAAACTTTTGTGCACATACATAGAAGTACACATGTGCCCATAGGTTTGTACCCTGCATATACATGGATGATTATGTGTGCACACAGTCTGCATACATATGTATCCATATGCATGGACTTTTAACTTGTGGAATATGCACACATGTCTACTTGCCCACAGTGTATGTGTCTGCATATATGCCTGTGCAGATGGTGCAAATGAAGATGGGTGTGTGAAGAGAATAAAACTCGATAACCAACAGGAAGTAATCTCCTTGTCAGCATCCTCCATGGGTTCTGATCTCTGGATTCTGGGCTCTAGCCAAGGATGGGTAGTGGGGTAGCCATGATGAGGAACCTGAGGTGTAGGATCACAGGGATGCTAGACTGTGTTCCATGCTCTAGAGACTTCAAGGAGACACTTGTCCTAGCTTACCCTTTTCTCTTCTATAGTGGGGCTGGTACTTGACCCCGCCCCCCCCAACACCGGTGACCTCCTGGGAATAAGGTATTCCTCCTGAGGGACAGAAAATCTCCTCAAGAGACTAATCAGCTGACCAGGCCTCATTCCCCGAGGCCAGCAAAGCAGAAAGGATTGTGTTAATGTATCTGGGCATGTTCCTTTTCTCTGCACAGTGGCCTATGGCTCAGTCAAGTCATGAACAGTGTACTGCCTTCCAGTGATAATCTCATCTCATCCAGATGCAGTTAGTTTGCCGCTGGAACCCATATACAGCCTCATAAATCAGGCTCCTCCATTTGCTTCTGAAGATGACCCAACCACTTCACCCATGCTTCTGCTCATGTCTCTGCAGGACCCTGACCCTTAACAGTCACCTCCCTGGACACTGTACTTGTATCTGCCATGCCTGGAGGAAGACACACCTGCCTCTCTATTCAGCTTGAATCCCCAACCTGGCCAGCTCCTTTTTACACTCCAATATAGTCAGAACTGACAAAGGCAAAGAATCTTCCAGATTTTTTTCCTGCCCTACATTTAGCTGGAACCACCTAATCACAGTTCTTGCTATAGCCAAGGGAAGCAAGAGTTCTTTCTTCCCTGGGTTACAGAGTTATTTCTCCTGGGCAGCTGTTCATCTGTGAAGGGCTTTGGTCTGGGCTCAGTGGATCACCTCCCGTGTCCAGTTCCCACAGAGTCTAGATGTAAAGCTGGAGAGCCTACTGCTCCTAAAGACTGGGTGTTGCTCAAAGATGATTTCATCATAACCCCAACATGAGCATGACTCAGTGATCCACATGAGCACCTGGCTTTGACCAAAGTGTGTGACAAACTCCAACTCCCAGAGAAGACACGATTCAGTTTACAAAGATCTTAATCTTTGGGACTTGGGCTTCTTGCTTGGTGGCAGACAATGGTTATTCCTAGGTGCTTTTAATGTCTAACTAATCCTACCATTTGTGAGGTCACTGTTCCTATGGCCAGAAACCTGGGCATTCTGTGGGACCCTGGGGGCTGAGCCACTGTGGCTGAAATAGGGAATAAGGCTACACACAGAATACCAAGCAGTTCTGGGGTCCAGGAGGGGATGACTAGTCTGCAGCATTGGCTCTACTTGGCAAGAGCTGGGGACTGCAACCCTGCACAGTGAGTCCCCTGTGTCATATCTTCCTACAGAATTGTGTTCTAGTTGACAGGGTGGCTGCCAGAATCGAAGCAGGTAATAGCCCAGGGTCTCTCCTCAATTCAGTACTAGTTGCTGAGATTCCTGAGAACAGTGCATCCTCAATGGAAACGGTAAGGAGCACTGGAAACCCAACTTCTCTGGTGGAGCGCCCCTGCTTCAAGGCATGCACCTGGCCAGGCCTTTGCCCAGCACCCACTGCTCTGCAGATCTGCCAGGCAGATTGCCTGAAACCAGCACTGTTCACAATAAGGGGCTTTTATTTATTTTGGGGAGAAATACTGACATTTCCTAAAATAGTGGTCTTTTATTCAATTGGCAGTAAATTTGAGAGCTGTTAAACACGATTTGTGCCCAGTGGGTGGCAGCTAGGGACAGAGCTTTTTGTCTGCCTGCATGCAGGAGGAGGGGCGGCGGGGGCGGGCCCTTTTCCACAAGTATTTTGGTCCTGAGCCCTCCTGTGGCTCAGGGGATGTCGGCTGCAGCATTCTTCCTGTCAGGCTGGTACTCACCGCTCTGCCACCACACCATATGGCTGGGTTTAATTTCCTTTTCTTTGAAAAGAAATATTCTTCATTCATTTATCCACCTTTTTGGCAAGATGTGAGTCACAGATGAAAGCCACAGTGTGCAAAGAGGAGTTCAGAAGAAAAGAAAAACAAACAAAAAAGAAAAAAAAAAAGCCTAACAGAAAGCTAGGTTTCCTGTTTTTGTGGCAGAGCAGAGGATGCTAAATTCTCTCAAATAGCAGGTAATGAATCAGCTTCTATGGAAGGAGCGGCTGAGTCTGAGCGGTACTGGCATCAGAAATAGCTAGAAAGTTCTTGGGAGAGAGTGGAGGAAGAAAATTCTGCAAAGTGAATAGCTGTGTATCTGTGTACATGTGTGCAACATATGCATGCAGGTGGGTGTGCCTACGTGTGCCTGTGCAGAAGGTCAAAGGTCAATCTTGGATGTCTTGCTGGATTGCTCTCCACTTCATCTTTAGAGACCAGATCTTTCATTCTCACCAACTGGTTAGACTGATTGGTTAGAAAATGAAAACTCTGAGGGTCTCCTGTCTTTTTCACCCTGGGCTAGAGTGACATATGTTATATATGTACACAACCAAGCTCCCCGAGGGGGTGCTGAGGATCTGAACTTGGTGCCTCACATTTGCTCAGCAGGCAGGCATTTTACAGATGGAGTCATCTCCCCTACCCCTCCAGTGGGTGTTCTATCAGAGTTCTACAGCAAACCTTTTACAGTTATTTCTGTTAAATACCAGTGTGGCTTCAGGGCATTGTCTGCTACATTCCTGTGATAGCCATCTCCCTGCCTCCCATCCTCACTGAAGCTGCAAGCAGATGGGTGCAGGGGTCCAATGACTCAGGCTCGTGACCAGGAGAAGGGACAATACTCCCCTGTCTTTCCTAAAGATCCCCTGGGGGTAGGCCTATTGCTTCTGCCATCACCACTCACCCAGTCTGCAGTGATGGTGCTAAAAACCTTTGGGAGGACACACATTGACCGGACACCTCTCTTTATGAACCCATTTCATTAGTAAAATGTGTAATTCTTTGCCTCGATGGCTCCTTTCTTAAGGCTCCATTAAATCTTTTGAAAAGGGCTGATGGAGGTGCTGGTTCATCTGCTAATCTATGCCTCTTCAGCAGTGGGTTCAGGGGATCACTGACAGGGAAAATCACAGGCAAATAATGGCTGATGGTCCAGCTCATGAGGGAACTCCCGTATAACCCATGCCCCTCCTTTCTGCCATACGGACTTGTGTTCTGTCTCCAGATGGTCCATCTTGGGAAGGTGTTTGTTAGTCTAGGCAGCTACATTTTCTTTAAGAGTCTTCTGGTTCCTTAGAAGGCTCAGATTTACAGGTAAGAACTTTGAGTCCTGGCTTTATGATGGGCTGAACTTGGTTTCAAAGCATCTCTGACAAAGACAGAAAGTGCACCCAGGGTTCAGGCTCAAGATGAAAGGGAGACCATGGTCACTCCAAATGTCTGTGCTCTTGCCTCCTTGTTCCTGTTCCCCACACTTTAGTGACCTTATCTAGGAGCTGTCCAGAGCACAGATGAGTCCTCTGTTTCAGGGCTCAAAGACTTTCTGTCTGGGAGTCATTGAGAAACTGAATGGATAAGCTGTATATGTGAGATGCAGGAATATGTGGTATGGAACAGGCCCTCCCTTGGGTCTCCAAAAGAAGAACAGAGAAACCTGCCAAGCTCACTGTGGACACCAACACTTTTTTTTTTTTCTGTAAAAATATGGAACGCTTCACGAATTTGCGTGTCATCCTTGCGCAGGGGCCATGCTAATCTTCTCTGTATCGTTCCAATTTTAGTATATGTGCTGCCGAAGCGAGCACGGACACCAACACTCTTATCTGGTGTGTGTTAAATTGTGTTCCCCATAAGACATTGGAGCATGTACCATTTACCAAAGCATGTGACCTTACCTGGAGATGGCTGATGTGGGATGTCTTTATGCTCTGAATGAAGGACTGTTTGGCCCCTTTCGGGCATTGTAGAAGTAGGCAGAGAAATTGAGGCATAGGTAGGGTAAGGAGGGCAAAGTCAGACAGAGACTTGATCCAGCTGCCCATATGCAAGATGTTAACAAAATAGGTAAACCACAGGCCATGTGGCAGGGCAGATTAATGGAGATGGGTTGAATTAAGATGAAAGAGCTAGCTAGCAATGTGCCTGAGCCATAGGCCAAACAGCATGTAATTAATATAATTTTGGGGGACTAAACAGGGCGGGCAGGCGTGAACTGTGGGGCTGGGCAGTCTGGGAAAGGGTCTGTGGGTCTGGACCACCAGCCAGATGAGCCTGAAACCTCATGTTACAGATGGGGGTCTTGGCTGAAATGACAAGTGGAGATGAAAACCCTGATCAGGTTTGAGGACAGTCTTCCTAGAAGATGGAAAACTTTGATGAGACTCAGTAGGGAGAAGGCCACAGAGGGCAGAGAGCAGAGACAAGTCTAGATTGTGTTACCTTAGAAGCGGGAGGAGGTAGAGAGGGTCCTCAGTTATAGCCTCAGGAGGAATGGCTGGCCTGCTGCCATATGACACCAGGCTTCTGCTGATTCAGTCACCGAGTGTGAGAGTGTATGTATGAGAGTGAGTGTGCTGTGTGAATCTGTGTGTGAGTGTGTGTATGTGAGTATGAGTGTGTGTGTGTTTCTGTCTTTATTAGAGGAATCTCATCCAAAGTCCACAGTAGGGCCCTTGACATTTTCCTGCATCCAGGTATGTACCATTCTTTTACTTGGGGGTAAGGGGACTCTATTCCCTCAGGCTCTGAATCCCAGTGACAACACTCTCCTTGTCCCTCAGCTCTCAGCTCTGCATCAGAGTCTGCAAGCCCTGCTCCAAAACTCACCCAGGCAGGAGTGTCTTCACCTGCCTGGACCTTATTGAAGTCCCTTGTCAACAGTGGGTTGTAGAATAGCTTCCAACCAGACCCCAAGCTTTCCATACAGCATGTTCACTGTAAATAGCTGGCAAAATCCCTTCAACCTGGGTCCTTGTGGGATCTGCCATATCTGGTGACTGGCTGTGTTCCAGCCATATAAGCTATTCTTTTTGTTGTTGTTGTTATTTTTGATATCATGAATTTAAGATATCTTCAAAAAAACCTAATAGAATCATACTGCTGGATTAGAGCACTTGATTATGCCTGTGCCTTGTCTGCATCCTCATGTCCATTTCCCAAGGGTTGTTACACTGTCTCCTCACCCCCATTACTCCTATCTGGACTTTGGTACTCAAAAATCCATACTTCTTTTGCTACTGCTCTTCCTCTGCTTTCCACTTTTGTGTGCATGTGTACCTGTGGCAAACAAGTGTGGTTCATGCACATGGCAGAGTGAGTGTGATCCTCTTATATGCAAATGTGGAGGCCAAAGGAGGCTGTCAGCTGTGCTTTTCCATCTCTCTTTACTGTATTCCTTTGAGACAGGGTCTCTCACTGAACTTGGAGCCAGGCTCAGTGGCCCTCATGACTCCACTCCCCTATACTGCTAGAGTTACAGACACCAGGCTTTACCCTGCTTGCTGAGATTTGAAATCAGGTCCTTCTGTACACTAAGTTCTCCTGTCCTGGCTTATTTTTATTGTTTATTCTTAATTTCAGCTCAATCTCCATGAATCCTTCTCTAGAAGAGGAGGATTCTGCTTTGTGTTGTTTCTCCTGCCTGTCAATCAAGTGAACACTCTCTCTCTCTCTCTCTCTCTCTCTCTCTCTCTTTCTCTCTCTCACACACACACACATATATACACTTACACACACACTCACGCACACATACACACATACATTCACACACACACTCATACACACATATACACACTCACACATATGTACATACTCACACTCACACACACATACATACACACTTATACACACACTCACACACATACACACGCACATGCACACACATACACACATACACACACACACACACACACACACACACACACACACACACACACACACACACACACACACACACACACACACACACACACACACACACACACACACACACACACACACACACACACACACACACACACGCACGCACACACACACACGCACACACACACACACATACACACTCTCACACACACAGAACTCCTGCCCCTCCTTCCAGCACTGTAATTTGTGGTTAGATCAATATTCAGCATTTGCATAATTATGTAATTATTATTCACAGCTGAGCCTCAAAGTAGCTCCATGATTACATTTCCGCTCCTGATGTACTCTGTACTTCCCTAGAATGAATAACGACCAGGCTGTCACCTGCTCCGTTGGCATGTGCCATTCTTTAATGCCTCCCAGACTCTCCACCAGACTTAGCACTTGGTGCAGTGTGATCAAAGCTCCCTGGTCTTCTCCTTCCTCCTCAATGGGGGTGGGGCAGGGGCAGCAGCACTCAACTGCTCCCAAGATCAATCACACAGCTGGGACCCCTCGCTCACACTGCTTCTTCTGCAGTCCAGGT
Organism: Sigmodon hispidus; assembly: GCA_004025045.1. Taxonomy (NCBI): domain Eukaryota; kingdom Metazoa; phylum Chordata; class Mammalia; order Rodentia; family Cricetidae; genus Sigmodon; species Sigmodon hispidus. Next base: position 10,656 of record PVIH01015946.1, read on the forward strand.
CTCCTCTTATAGTCACAGGATCCTATGCACCCTGCCTTTCACTCATGTCTTGTGGGTGAGCTGAGCTGAAGGGTCAAGGCTGGACGTTTTCCTTCTGAACTCTGAAGCTGTTTTTGCCATATCCTGTGAGAAATACAGAGTTATTTTAGTTACTGGTATTTGAACAGCTCTCATTTTCCGGAAGCTTCTATCCTCTCAACTCTTCCCCCACAATGTTCTGCAACACCACCGGTCTTGGGTGCTGCATTTGCTACTTTTCTGTTGCTGAAACAAAGACACTTGAGAAAAAGACGAGCCACCTAATGGAGGAAGAGTCCATTTGGCTCACAGTTTGCAGGGACTCAGTCCACCATGATGGGGAAGGAGCCTGAGACAGCTGCTCCACGTTGCATCCACAGTCAGGAAGCCGAGACAACCACTGTTGCCCAGGTAGCTTTCTCTTCTGTCTTTGGTCCTGGATTCCAGCCCATGGGATGGAGTGGCCCATATTTAGGGTGTGTCTTTCCTGTTAATTCAGTCCTTTCCAGAAGCTCTCTTGTAGTATGCCCAGAAGGGTGTTTCCATGTGAATCTAACTCCAGCCAAGTTGACCGATAAGGTAGCACAGGTAGGATCTGTTTCCATAGTTTTTCTGTGTCATCAACAGTCTTCTTCACAGAAACCCCCAAATGCCTTCTGTTTGGTTTTTGTTTTCTTTCTGGTAGATATTGTTTCTCTTTTTTGTCTTCTTTCTGGAAGATATCGTTTCTCTTAATTCCATGTACTCCCTTTGTTGTAGATATTTTTGGCCGAGCCTAGCCCCACAGACTGGTCTGTGGCTGTTAGCCTTTTAAAAATGACTTAGAAAGTGTTTAAAAAATTATAAAAAATTGTCAGCCCTTTCTAAAAAACAATTACACACTGTCTGTCCTTCCTGTTTGTTCCTGCATTCTCAAAAAAAGTCACTGCCACTACATAAAACAATTCAACTCTCCAAAAATTACCTCAAAGTTCAATTTTATATTAATAAATACTCATATAAACCCCTTAAAAATATTAATCCTTAATATAACCAATTGCTAACAAATAATTCCTACAATACCCTTTCTGGAACTTCCATGGTACATCAGGCTCCCAGACTCATCCTCTCATTTCTCCCTTCCATGATTTTTCTGCCTCTTAGTATTTCTGAAATGCTTTCAATGAACTTTCCTAATCTGTCTGTGGCTTCCTGCCTGGCTTTAATTTCTCAGTGTTTTCCTGATTCTCTGAATGTGCTGTTTCTTAAGGAGAACATTCTGTTCTTTCAGGAATGTAATACAGCTCCTGCTATCTTGATTGTCATTAATTTTCCACAGGCAGAGCTCTCCTCACCTCTGTGTATCATTCTGTCTTCCGAGGTCCTCACTAATATTCTCTTACTTTTCTCCCTTTTACTTTACAGATCGGCTCTCATCTGCCGCTGCTGCTATGATAAACACCATGACCAAAATCGACTTGGGGAGGAAATGATTTATGTCAGCTTACAAGTTACTGTCCATCAGTCAAACAGCGTGGGCAGTTTGTGGAGCCTCTTGCAGTAGGACCAAGGTTTATTCCTGGTGCATGAACTGATATCTTGGAGCCCATTCCCTACAGAGGAACTCCTTACTCAGCCTTGATACTGGGATGAGGGACTCAGACCTACCTCAACTGAATAGGCCAGACTGAACTGACTCACCTTGGGATTCCTTGCCCTTCCTGGGGAATGAATGGGGGGAGGCTGAGGAAGATCTGGGAGGAGGAGAGGGAGGGGGAGCAGTGGTAGGTACGGGAAAAACTTTTTAAATAAAAAGTAAAGATAAAAAATAAATGAAAATAAAAGTTACTGTTTATCACTGAGGCAAGTCAGGACAAGAACTCAAGGCAGGAAGGAGCTGGAGGCAGGAACTGCAGCAGACCACAGAGGAGTGATGCTTACTGACTTACTCCCAGGCTCACGATCCCTTAGTTATCTTTCTTACCCTGCCCACGGTAGGCTGGTCCCTCCTCCATCAGCTAGTGGTCAGGAGACTAACAATCCTTGGAGACAATTCTTCACCTGACTTCCCTCCCCCCACATGTGCCAAGTTAATAATCTAGATTTATTTTCCTTTCTATAATACGTGTGTATTTATAATTCAGAGTGAGAGAATGTTTGAAGCAAATGTACCCCATAATTCCTGGAGCCACTATTAGAGCTGGTTATGGCTGCATTTTCTCATCTGGAAAGGCAGGTGGGTTGCTAAGGCCTGGTGAACTTTCAGCAAAGCCTCAGGAATCTGGGATTGGAGAAAACTCCCACGCAGCTGAAAAAGGGCGGTGTGGGTTTCCCATACTGTTCTACTGTTGTTTTGAGTTTACTATTTTATCCCCAGTCTTGGCTGTATAAACCTCTCCATCTAAGTTGAAGTGGGGAAAAGGTCAGTCCATTGCTGGCATGTGGTCAGGGCAGTCATCCGACTGAGCTGTCCTTATGAAATTGGTCTGTTGCTTTAAGCTCTGCCTTCTGATTTTACCCATTTATTCCACCTGCTCCAGGAGACTTTGGGCCTCTTCTAGGAGTCTGAACTCTGGTCTAGTCTGGCTCTATTTGGAACCTTCTACCCTTAAGGCTTCTATTTCAGCAAGTCCATTGTCACTCTGTTCTTTACCTTGCATGTCATAGAAGCTCATTCCCCTAGTGCCTGCTCACTAGACATCATCATCTTTGTTTGCTCATACCTTAAAGAATCCCTTGAAGTCTACAGTTCTACCATGCTCAGCATTCTTGACACCATGTAAAGACCCCTTTGAGCTTATCTTGTAGGAGAGGAGAAATAAGTATGCATGGTCAATGCACCATCTTGAATAACATACCAACTTTATGTCATTATTTTACCACTTGGATTCCATATTCATCTCTTATCACAGGTGGTACACACAGCTGACAATGTATCACAGGTGATGCACACAGCTAGCAATGTATCACAGGTGATGCACACAACTAGCAATGTATCACAGGTGGTGCACACAGCTGGCAATGTATCACAGGTGATACATACAGCTGGCAATTTCACAGGTGGTGCACACAGCTGGCAATGTTTCACAGGTGATATTTTTAAATTTAAGCCTGAACATCATAGCATCTCTGTATTATGACTTACTTTATAATTTGGGAAGCTGTTTTTGGTTTTGGTTTTGTGCTCTAGAATGTTTTTTAAACTTTTTTTAGGCATTATGCGGGTGTTCAGGGCCCCATGTTGGGTGACAGATATAGCTGAAATTATTCAATGCAATATATCATAGAAGGATTGATATTTATTAAAGGGTTAAACAAGTACTCATGGATACAAGGTAACCTTAAGGCAATTTTAGGAGAGTCAGAACTCCCTGCACTGATGTTTGGTCTTCTCCCTGAGAAAAGCAGGAGCAAACAAGAAGACAATTTTGGGTCCCCATGTCCCCAATGATTCTGGCCATGCCTCATCAGGTTCAGATTCTCTGATGTCACGATTGCTTCCCTGGGTAACCTAAGAATCCCACTACAGTGCACACAGCTGGCAATGAATTACAGGTGGTACACGCAGCCAGCAATGTTTCATAGGTGGAACACGCAGCTGACAATAGGCCTATGGTCACTCTCTGCATGACATCCTTTCTCATGCCCTTATCCATGTTTCATGGCTGTAACAAAATATGAGAGCCAAGTAATTTAAATTTAAAAGAAGTATATTTGAGGACTGGAGAGATGACTCAGCAGTTAAGAGCACCGGCCACTTTTCCAGAGGACCTGGGCTCTATTCCTAGCACTTACTGATGGTTTAAAACTACCTGTGACTCCATTTCTAGAGGATCTGATGACATCCTTGGGTACCAGGAATATGGCATACAGACACATTAAAATATTAATAAATAAAAAATTTAATTTTTTATTAAATTTTATTAATTTAATATTATTAAATAGAACTGCACTTGTTATAGAAATAGAAAATCCAAAATTTTTGGGTTACAAGATGAATTTCTGATGCTCAGGAAGTGAGGGTAGGATGTAGGGGGTATGTTTTGGCTGCCGACTGCTGGGAGAAGGATTGAGCTACACCACATGGCAAAGGTGAGTTAGTGACTCTTTCTTTGCAGTGACAAAATCCTAACAGAATTAAGTGAAGGCAGGAAAGGTTTGTCCATCTCATAGTCTGAGGGTGCAGTTCATCACAGCAGGGAAGTCACGGAGCAGGAGTGTGGAACAGCGGAGCACATTGCACCCACAGCCAGGAAGCAGAGAGATGAATGTGAATGTGGTTGTTCAACCCATTTCCCTTTTGTTTTGCTTTTTAAAGTCAATCTGGGATGATGCCATGTATGTTCAGGGTAGTTTGTTGTTGTTTTTCCTCAGGTAAGCCTTTCTAGAGACTGTCACATATGTGCCCAATTGTGTATTTCCTAGGTAAGGCTAAGGCAAGCTGGACTATTACATTCCTTCATGACAACAGTTACAAATCTCAACTGACCAGCTCTAGCATGGAGCCCCAACCTCCTGGCCTCAGCTGAACACCAGCCTGTAATGTCAACACATTTGTCATTCAGGTGATTTGGGATTACGTTCTAGTACACATATGTACTCTGACTTCAACTCATGAGAGCTGGTGCTGAAGGCAACTGCTTTCCAGAAAGCAGTTCAGGAGCCTGACAGTGAATAAGCCCAGCAAAGCTCCAAAAAGAAAAATAATAATACAAATGTGTCAGGGAAATTGTCCTCAGGGCACATAACAGAGGAGGGACCCACTGTTCGGGAAAATTACTTCCTGACAAATGGCATCGCTGATGACAAAATGAGCTGAGAGTGAGCACCATTTATCACTACTGTGGTGTTTGGATGAGAATGTCCCCATGGGCTCACAGGTTTGAATGCTTCGTCCTTAGCTGGCAGCACTGTTTTTAGAAGGATTAGGAGGTGTGGCCTTTTTGAAGGAAGGGTGACATTAGGAGTGACTTTGAGATTTCAAAGGCCCACTCCATTTCTCGTTAGCTCTCTACGGCCCATGTTTGTGAATCAAAAGGTGAGCTTTCCGCTATTGCCCCAGCTCCACGCCTGCCTACCTGCTGCAATGCCTTCTGTCGTGGTGGCCATGGACTTTGACCCTCTGAAACTGTAAGCCCCAACTAAATGCTTCTCTAAGTGGCCTTGGCCATGGTATCTCACCATAGTAATAGAAAGTAATTAAAATGGACATCAAGCTCATTTGACTAGCCAGCACCACTAGGGAAACAGATTTCTGGGGATGGAACTGATGGGTATTTCTTTTTTCTAAAATTAGAGGTAGTGAAGGTGCTAGAGGCACCTTCTAGAAGCAATGGCATTCTTAGAAAATCTGACCTGTTCTTGGAAATTTGGCTCATTAAAGCACATTGCTTTAATAGTTCCTTTCCCCTGGAGATTTTCCTACCTGGTGAATATTTTCATAAGCAAAAGCCTGAGCTCTGTGCACCTTTAATTTCTGGTATCTGGTCTGCAAGAGAACAGGATCTTATTGCTCACTCTATGAGGAATGTTCTCACCAGCGCCTGCCAGCCAATGAGTGGGAATCAGTAATGTATGCTCTGCTCAAGTGACTTTTTCTTTCTAAAATGCTGAGAAGAGTGCTAATTAACCTGTGGCAATTAGAGGAATGCTTAGATTTCTGTTCTGTGTGCTTAGACTATGAGCCACACTGCACACTGTGCAAGACCTTACTTGCTTAGATACATTCCAACTCCAATCTGGAGCCTGGGATACATCAAGTCATGCTCTGAATGACCATTTCCTTCAGGACAGCCCTCTGTACTGTAAGATGTTGGGAGTGATTTTCAGAGTAGCAACCCTTCATAGGTAATGAGGCCATGCCACCTACTACTATGGGACATGAATGTGTTTCCCCAAATGTCTACACTAAAGTTCCAGCACCCAGTACCTTGGGCTGTGACTATTTAGAGACAGGGTACTTAAAGAGGCCACTGAAGAGAATGAGGTCATCAGTGTGTCCCTCATCCAATCCAATGGTTGCTGTCATAAGCAAAGGTGATGAGGGCCAGGATGGAAAAGATGTAGAGTGTTGGCTAGTTATTTTTCAACTTGACACAAGTGAGTCACTTGGGAAGAGGAACCTTTGACTGAAGAATTACGTCCATCAGATTGGCTTGTAGGCACATCTTTGGGGCACTTTCTTAATTAATAATTGCTGTAGGAGGGCCCAGATCACTGTGGGCAGTGCCATCCCCATGTAGGTGGTTCTGAGCTATAATAAGGTAGACCAAGTGCACTATCTATGGGGAGCAAGCCAATAAGCAGCATCTTCCATGGCCCCTGCTTCAGTCCCTGCCTCCAGGTTCCTGCCTTGAGCTCCTGTCCCAACTTCCTTCAATGATGGACTGTGATGGGAATAGGTAAGTGTAGTAATTAGTTTCTGGCCCCGAGGTTCAAACCTGCTCACAGCCCTGCTGCCATTTAACACCAAATAATCACACAAAGTCTTATATTAATTTCATGATGATTGACCTACGGGCTCAGGCATATTGCTGGCTAGCTCTTGTATCTTAACTCAACCCATTTCCATTAATCAGTCTTGCCATGCGAGTCGTGACTTAACTGTACTCTTTTATGTATTCCTCCTTGGCAGCAGCTTGCATTTCTATCTCACTCCACCCTTTTCCCCCTTTGTCTATGTGTTGTAGTATGGTTTTTTTGGCCTGTATGGGTCTGGCGCCGGTTTGGAACCTGGTTCGCGC
>PVIH01015946.1:17495-39282 GCA_004025045.1 Sigmodon hispidus
TGAATCTACCCACCACGTGGCTTGCAGCCCGTGGCTCACCTGAATTCCTACATGCTTCTTCTTCGGGGGACAGATGGCGACTAGTAAACTCCACCCCTTCTTCCTACCTGGCTGCCTCTGATTCTCCACCCACTTCTACGGTGCCCTGCATGGGTCCAAACATTTATTTATATCGTACAGAGAACATTCCACCACATTTATGCTCAGTTTCCAGCCAGTCTCTAAGAAGCCTTGCATAGGCCCAAACAGTTTCTTTATTACCCAATGATAATTCACAGCATACAGAAAGATACCCTACATTATGTAAGCCAATACACTCTTCCCTACTCAAGTTGCTTTTAGTCATGGTGTCTATGACAATCACAGAGACCACATTGAAACAGACAAGGAGACATGCTGGGAGAGGAAAGCAGTGCAGGCCTAGCAGGGAGGAGGAAGCAGCAGGCCTTTCCTAAATGTGACCTTGGATTTCAACCGGAGAAACAACACATTTCTTTTTCCTTTAACCTGCCTGGTCTGCGGTATTTTGGCAGCCTGAACAGAGTAGTTCACACATCCCATCAGAGGGGAGTGGGGGTGGAACATGATCATTCCCATATCACATCAACAGGGCTCCAGGTCCTTGGCACAAATGCAGTTTTTTAGCCCATGCTCAGAATGTGACTCGGTGGAGCCCACACTGGCCGCAGCTAAGCTAGGCACTCCTCCTAGGATCTCACATTTTCCTCACAGCCAGAGAGAAGTTCTCATTAGAGAGAAGTGTGCTCTACCTCAGCTGTTCAACAGAAGCTCTGATATTGCTGTTCCACTTCAGGGCACACATGTAAGGTTCTGGATCAGTTTTCGGGGGACTCCTGGTTTGCTTTAGATCTAATTGGGGTTGAGGTCTCTGAGATGCTGAGTTCACAGAAACTTGGGGGCTACGGAACCCCTTAAACATGGAGCATTCTTTTGGAAACTGAAAAAAAAAGTGTGTGTGTGTGTGTGTGTGTGTGTGTGTGTGTGTGTGAATACAGGTGTTTGCATGTCACAGCACATATGTGAGGTTTAGAAAGCAATGGTAGCCAGTACACACCTTCTGTTTTGCTGAAGCAGGGTATCCCTTGTTTTAGCTATACAATGGACTCCTATTGTAGGAATTATTTACTGGCAATTGATATTTACTAAGTGTTTATATAAATATTTGTTGATATTAGTCAAATTTTAAGGCAATTTTTGGAGAGTTGAACTGTCTCACACAGTGGTGGTGTCAAGAACGCAGGGACAAACAGGAAGGACAGACAGTGTACAACCAGGTACTCAATAGGAGCTGGCCATGCTCCATCCAGGATCCTATGACCCCCAAATCTCCCTAATAATGCTTAAATTCCACCAAAGACTCCAGCTGCCCCAGAGCTTCTGGACAACTCTCTTATCTCTACCTCCCATCTCTCCAAAGGAGCAATGAGATTCCAGATCTACATTATCATATATATGTACATATATACATACCATATACTGCTTTCTAGGTGGGATCTACAGATCAAACTTGGATCCCTAAGCCCGAATAACTGTCACCCTTACCCACTGAATAACTGGTTCATCACTGCATCATCCCCCAGTGCATCACTGACACATCCCCCTGCAGTGTCCATTGCTGAGCCATCCCCCTGGGCATCACTGAGCCATCCCCCTCACCCATCACTGAGCCATTTCCCTGTGCATCACTGATCCATTCTCTTGGGCATCACTGAGTTATCCCCCTGTGTATCGCTGAGCCATCCCCCTCACCCATCACTGAACCATCCCTTTGACCCACAAAATGGGATTTTAGTCAACTGCAACCAGGTAACAAGGAGCTGCTGTTTGCATTCCCTGGTGGGAGCCTCTGCTTAAGGTGGGCCACATGCTTTATGCTGGTGTGTTTTCCTTGTTGCTTGTGTATAGAATAGAGAACTACCTACCTTCCCCCCCTCCCCACCCTGCACCTTTCAAGAACACTAAAGAGAGAAGAGTGTAGGATGTGAGAGTTTAGTCCAGGTACCCATTATGGTCTCCCTGCCTGTCAGAAAGGAACCTGGAGCACAGCACACATTCCACAGCTCCACCAAGCAAGAACCAAGGCTTTGCTGAGATTCTAAAGTCATTGTATCTACAGACTATTTTTTTTTACAACCATAAATTTTGTGTTGTACTGTTTACATTGATGGGTTGGCACAAAGAAGGGATGGACGGTTAATAAAGAGCCCATTGTTAAAAGAGTCAAGCAAAAACAACAATAATGATGAATTAATTGGTGGGCCATCCCACTCTAAAGAAGAAAACCCATTGATTTATCAGACCTAAGGCATGCCCACGCGTCTTTCTCATCCGTGGCAGGTGATTTTGTTCCAGTGAGCGGCATCATCAGTCACCTTTGCAATGTTAATTTGAATTTTATTGACTTTCTAGTTTTGCTTGTATTTGAATTGCAAATTTATTTTGTTTCTATAGATGCATAAGAGCCATAAGGAGAAGCAGTTTATATACCTAGCTTTATATTTATGCTTATTTAAGTGACATCATTATAAAAAATAATTTGAGTTAAATTGCTCAAGCTGTCTAAACAATATAATACCATACTGGCATCTAAAACAAATCCCAGGAGGAATAAATTAGGACGTGTAAATAAATGACAAGCCAGGTAGAAGTTGTTTACTGACTGTATGTGATACAGATGGATATGTGTGTGTGTAAATAATGTCTCTATATACATTCTGTATGCATAGTATACACAACATATGTGCTTTCTGTTATAGACACACAAACATTCATATGAAACATGCATACATGTATGGGTATATACTGTTCAAGCAGTTTTCATAACAACAGGAATTAGACAGATTTAATTCTAAATCAAATGTCAATGACATGGATTTAAATTGTCCTGAAAAACATGTTTCCACCTGAATGAATTTATGTGAACTTTGTATCAGTAATTCCGAAGCTCAGTCAGTACTTCCTGTATGAGCATGGGGGATGGGCCATCTACTGGGGCATGAGCAGCTTGCCAGTGGCCAAAGGAGAGTGATTCATTCTCCCAAAGTAGTCATGAGCTTCCAGTAGTTCCTTTGCCAAAAGCTGGTCCTGGGCCACTCTCCATTTGTGTTTGAACTTTGACCTACTTGATTTTATACAGTAACCATGACTGAGTAGGTGTGCAACAACCATGTCATGTCCTGAAGTCAGCTTTTCATGGCTCTCCTCTCCACCAGCCTCCATTCTTTCCTCTCACTCTTCACTCTTCTGAGATGTTCCCTAGAGGTGGTTAAGATGGATAATTCAGTGAGTAGAGGTGGGGTACACACCTATGATTCCAACACTTGAGAGGCAGAGGCAGAAAGATCTCTGAGAGTTTGAGGCCAGCCTGGTCTACAAATGGCGTTCCAGGACACAGAGAAATCTTGACTCAAAAAATGAGAGAGAGAGGGGGGGGGCAGAGACAGAGTTCATAGCTGAGCAATCACAATGATGTATACTTGGTGATTTACATAATTACTTATTTAATGTGGTTTTGCCATGTATATCTGTGCATCATGTGTGTACCTGGTGCCCGTGGAGATCAAAAGATGGAATACTTTTAGTCCCAGGAATCCCCTAGAACTAGAATCTTAGGGAGTTGGGAGCCACCATATGGGCCCTGGGATCCCAACCCAAGTCCTCTGAAAGAGTGGCCAGTGTTCTTACTGCTGAGTCATTTCTCCAGCCCAATACTTGACATGTTTATAGTCACAGAACAGAAGAAAGTTACAAATCAAGGCATTTTCCAATCACTTTGGTGTGGAGATCATCTAGGAGGGTCACAGGTAAGCAGGGAGCTGCCATGTGTCCAGGATGTTATTCGAGGACATTCTTAGTGTTAGGTTGGTGGAGAATAGTGGTCTGTTAGCACATTTCAAGGTCATTGTCTGATGGTTGAGAGGATGCTGGGTCAGACTCAGAGGTGGGAAATAGATGTCTATTAAGAGGTTGATGACAGGCCAAGATCATCTGTCTCTGTGTCTGTGACTCCCCAAATTCACATAGCCACACGTTGTCACCTGTCAGTCAGCCTTGGAGACTTGTTCTTAATGTAGGCATGACCTTTTCTAAGAACGTCAGTTCACAAAACATGATCCAAAGCTGGAGAGATGGCTTGTCAGTGAAGAGCACTGATTGCTCTTCTGGGGGACCCTGGTTCAATTCTCAGCATCCATATGGCAGCTTACAGCCATCTGTAACTCTAGTTCCAGAAAATCTGATAGCCTTTTTTGACCCCCATGGGCACTTCATACACTTGATCCATAGACAGACATGCAAGCAAAACTCTCATATACATAAAACAAAAATAATCTCTAGTAAACAAACATATGATTTACTTTAAAGAAATCATTATATCACTACTTTCACTAAGAACATGTGTCTGGGATAATACACATGTAGATTCTGTGATTCACAGTGTCCCTTGATGTCTCTGGGTTCCAATTTTCTCAAACATTAAATAGAATCACAAAATCAAATAGCATTAGCTCAATTACCTCACAGTACTGTTACAGCGGAGGGCTTAATACTGGAGGTCTGAGCACATCGTGAGTCTTGGGGTCCTAAGGTCTAGTCTGCTCTCTTACTGTTCTTGTCCATCTGGCTTTGGAGCCTCTGCCTTGAGGTCTTTGGAAAGACAATGGTGCAGCCATAGTCCTGAGGTAAATGAAACTTTATGCCCTCAAACCAGTGAGCCAATGGGACAGTGCAGGCCAGGAGAACATTCCATCCCTGTTAGGAAAAAACTAGAACAAGGCTGCATGCTGAGCTGCCCAGGCTGTCTTTGGACATGTGTCCCCAGCTCCCACTGTCCAATTATGAAAGGCTAATATAGCTGGAGGAATGCTGTTGCCTGCATTCACCCTTCTCTCTGCAAACTTCCACAAGACATTCTGGAACTGTGTCCAGTTCAGGACAGCCACTCACCCCTGTCCCATTTCTTCTTTGTTTGGTGTGGCCGCATCCCTGCCCTTCCCTATGCTCTGAAGACCCACAGAAAGAACAACAATGGAGACTGGGGGGTTATGGCTTTTCCTCTAGGAGCTGCCTGGCCTTGGCCTGCTGTGCTTCACAAACCTGTCTTCCTTCTGTGGGTGCTTCTTTATGGACGGCCACTTTAACACACCAGCCTGTGTGTGCCCAGGGGCAGAGTGCAGGTTTGAATCAACTTGAGGAAACAGCTTTTAGGAAGGAAGTGCAGTCTGCCTGAGGACAGCCTGGTCCTGTGCAGCCAACCCCAGAGGCCCAGGGAGCTGGTTCTAGTCTTTCATTGCAGACTAGAAAACCCATCCCTGTGGGGTCTGTTCCAGGGCTACCCAATCTAATGCCCTCTTTCTCTGCACCTCTTCGGGGTCATGCCTCTGGAGTCCTGTGTCCATCCTCTTGACTCTACGCATTCCTGCCTGGCTTTCCTGTTTTAGGGTGAACAAGCAGCTCCTCCACAAGGACCAAAGGCTCCACTATGTTCATCTTCACAGGGGAGGAATGGAAGACCGACACCATGGAATGGGAGTGCTTGTAATTAATTGAAGATGGTAAAGCAGAGTTCTATCGGGCTGTAATTGGATTTTAGCCCCTTGGGAGTTGTTTTAAACACAGATGCTGATGTAGAAGCTGCCTTTCCCTGCAGTTTTCTTGTCATATCTAAAGGTAGTTGAATCCTGAGATAAAATGCCCTGAAGTCTAACAGGCATTACCAACCAGAGCCAGAGCCATGCATGAGGCTAGAGGATTGAGTGTGTGATGCTGAGCATCAGTGAGAAATGGCCACCCCAGGTCCAGAAGAGCCACCCAAGGAACTCTCCAAGGTCCATGCTAATGTTCTCATTTGGCTCATGTTAGGGCTTGGGGAGTGTTCCAAGGAGCCCAAGACAGTGGTTTTTGTTTTTAGGAGTCAGTTACATGGTCTTCAATAACATGTTAGCCATTTTCCCTTGCGTGCTGACCCCTTTCCTGTGTGCATATGTGTCCTAGTGCTTCAGGTGATGGTTGAGCCATTCTACCACCTGTCCAGGGGAGTGGCAGCTCCCTGCAATGACCCACCATGACAGTGGCTTCACCATTTAGATTGCTATACAGCTCTGTTAGCAATGTTCTGGCTCTTTCTGTACACTAAATTTCCTCCATCCAAAGCTCTGTGTTCAGTTTTTCTGGCCACACCCCAACTAGTCCCAATGTCACATTCTCCTCAGAGACAAATGCTGTCATTGCTTGACCCCTGCACATGGGCTTAAGTAAGGGGGGGTGTCTGCAAGTCAACTCATTCAGTCCTCCTCCATCATTTAACAGTTCAAGATGTACTTTTTCTTCCTAGCCAGGGAGAAATAAAATCATATAGTTTGAGATGTTTTTTATTTGTGATCCTACAGAAGAGGCCATTAATTTGAGAGACTCTGTTGGAGGCATTGCCAAGATGACTATATCTTAGGATGCCTCTCTGTGAATTCAAAAGATAACTTCCAAACTGGTCCCCTCATCCATTTCCCTGGACTTTGGTTTCCTCCTCATCCTTTGTGGTATAGTGTGGATCTGGGAAGGTGGGATGCCGTCAGCCTGGACACAGCCCTTCTTCAGCTACTTGATGTGCCTTGTCTGGGTCCCAGGAGACTCGGCTAGCCCATGGCAGCTTGCTGTGTTGTCACCCAGATGACAATGACATGTGACTAAAGTGTGGGAAGAGCATCTTTCAGGAGGCCCAGGGCCATTCCCTGGCCCACAGAGGCCAGCCCAATCACCCCAAGCAAGATGGAGAGCAAGATGGAGGGACATACTCAGTTTTGAGGAAAGGCCCCCACTGGTCATTTGCTGCTGATCGGGCCTCCCTCTGGGATCTATGTCACTGTTCTCTGCAGTCCAGAGAACCCAACCCTTCAGCCACCATCTGGGCCCCCTGTCACTGGCTTGTACCAGCTCACATGACTCCTACCAGACAGGCTGCCTCTGATTCTCTGGCCCCAGTGTCTCCCACAGGAAACCACTAAGGCAGGACAGCTTCTTCCTACAGCAGCGTCTTACTTACACTGGTGGTATAGAGAGCTATATGAAGTTCGGGGGAATTTATAAAATAAAGGCAAGTGCAAAAACAAATAAAATCTAAACTATTATTACCCACCATCTCTAAGCCCAGAAGTGACAAAATGAATTCTGTTTTACTCACTGGAGTTTAGCCTGTGTCTGCTTATAAAAAATTTATTTACGTAAAACTGGGAGATCTGTGCATTTTCTGTAATACTTAACTTTTTTGACAGGGAGCAAAGCTCATGGTTTGCGGTGTGTATCTGTTACCTCGGGGCAGGAACAGCCGTCCACTAGAGGCTCCTGGAGAGTCTCCTCACGATTCAGCGTTGAGTTTGATTGTGTATTTTTAGCAGCATTGGAAGTGAACAGATGGCTTTTTAAACAATTTGACCTATTGACGCAGCATTTACCGCCAGCTGCTTCCCTGTGGCTCCTCCCTAGGAAGAAGCACAGGGCCCGCTATAATCTGCTCAATATGTGTTTGCTGAGTGAATGGATATTGGATGAAGGAAGATTTTTTTTTTTCTTTTTGAAGAATTAGACGTGGCAACCTTTGTCCTTTGCTCTTTACAGCAAGCAGTTAAGGGCTTTGGGAGCTTAGGCTGGTGAATGCAATGGGGTCCGTTTGAGCAGCAGCACATATAAATGCAAAAAATAAGGACTCAAGGTCACAATCCTGTCTTCCCTTTGACTCCCCCGATTGCCTCTAGTTCTGTCCTGGACAACTGTCCCTGGGAGGCCAGGTGGCCAGGTGTGTTTGGTGTTACTGTTCTTCTCTGCTGGGCTTCCACCCGTCCTTGCCAAGCAAATGAGTGTCCAGGAGAACACACAAGAGGCAGAGGGAGCTGAGCTGAAGGTTCCTGGGGACAGTTCTTTGGCTTGAACATGTCCCTTGGTTTCTTGTGCTAGGGCTGCTGTGATTTGAATACTGTAATGTCCCCCACATGTTAACGGTATGTTTCTCAGGAGGCACTGTTCCATGCTCTGTGGACCTCTGGGGAAGAGGGCAAGCAGGAGGCCCTGGGGTCCTTAGATTTCTTGAAGGGAGAGTAGGACCCTGCACTTTGCTTTTCTCATTTTTGATTCCGGACCATAAAGCTAACTCTTTGACCTATTGCTCCCTGCAGTCTGCAGATATGTGTCTGTTATCGGGCAGGAATAGTTTCCCATGTTCAGCCCATTTTTTTCATTTTAACCAGAGATGAGCACTAAGTTGTGCTGTGTGGATTTTAGAAGCTGTGAAAGTGTGAAGATGGCATCTTAAACAATTACACCCACTGGAAGGCGCAAAGCAACAGTTTTCCTGATTGTGTACTTCGGTACTGTAAAATTGAGCCTTTTCTCCCATAAGCTAATTAACTTGGGACTGAGAGCTGACTCAGCAGAGAGAGCATGGGCCGCTCTTCCAGAGGACCCGCTCTCTTCCCAGCACCCAGGCTCACAAGTGTCTGTAACTCCAGTTCCAGGGAATCTGACGCCCTCTTCTGGCCTCTGAAGACACTGCATGCATGTGGTGCATAGGTACACATGCGGTCAAAACACACACACACACACACACACACACACACAAAATAAAATAAGTAAAGTTTTAAAATAAGTCAGCTATGCTAAACATTTTGTGATATGGGAAGTGGAATAAGTCTGAGAGTTTGAAGGAATGGGCTAGAGACAGCTTTGAATGTTAGTAGAGCTTTAAAGATATTTTAAAGTGTGTGTGTGTGTGTGTGTGTGTACTCATGTGAATGCAGCACCTTCAGAGACAAGAAGAGCTCAGATCCCCTGGATCTGGAATTACATGTAGGTGTAACCTGCCCAACATGAGTGCCAGTGAGCAAACTGGGGTTCTTGGCAACAGCAATAAGCGTCCTTAACCACGGACGGAGATGTCTGTCTTAGTCACTGTACCGTGAAGAAACGCTGTGACTAAGGCAACTCTTATAAAATCAAGTGTTTGGTTGTAGGCTTGCTCTCGGTTTCAGAGGTTTCGTCCATCATCATCACTGTGGGAAGCATGGTGGCACTCAGGCAGACATGGTGCTGCAGAGGTAGTTGAGGATTCTGCCTCCAGATCAGGGGGGAGCAGGAAGAGAATGACTCTGGGCTTGAAATGGGCTTTTTAGAACCTCAAAGCCCACCCCCAGAGACACACTTTCTCCAATAAAGCCACACCTTCGAATCTTTCTAGTCCTTTCAAAGAGCTCCACTCCCTGATGACTAAGCACTCAAATATATGAGTCTATGGGGCTATTCTCATCCAAACCATCAGGACATCTCTACAGCTTCCTATGAAGAGAACATAATTATGATGATGGTCATGGACCATAATGCTTATAGAGATGTGGGCACACAGGCTGCTAAGGGTTTTGATGGATGTAAGGTCTCAGCTGGGAGCTAGATTGGAAGTTTCCTTTGTCATAGAGAATAAAGGATTCACTCCATTTTGTCTTATACTTGGGACATTGTACAAGGGCCAGGATTACTTTATTTGGCAGAAGAAATTTGTTTTTATATAACTTTATAGTACAAATTGAGATTAAAACAAAAGAGCAAAGAATAAGAGTTGAAAATATTTGTAGTTTGGCTAGCAGAAGGGCATGGGTAAAATTTCACTCCAGGAGGGTTCAGTTTCCAGTGCCAGTACAGTCTGGCCAAGCACTTGGCATCAAAATAAAAGGGGTCTCCAGGGTATATCAGAAATCTGCAATATATATACATATATTTTTTCAGAGTGGAATCATTTTGGAGATGAGCTTGGAGTGGTCTGGCACTCTTCTCCTGGCGTTCACATGCCCAGGTATTCCTCAGCCATATGCCAGTGGGTCCAGTGGGTGACAGAGCTTGGTGGTGGTTAGGTGGTGTTGAGTTTTACAGACACAGCTCAGCTTCTGCTGAGATTTCCAAAGGAAGTCTGAGCGTGAGGCAGTGTGCTATGAGGTTGGTATTCTCTATAAACAGCTCCTGTCAGGGCAAGGCATGCGGCTGGGAGAGAAGCTGCATCCTCAGAGAGGATCCCTGGTAAACTATGCTTCTTCTGTGAAGCTCCCAGGGTCATGTGCAAAGCTAGCCTGTGAGAGGAACCGTAGGAAGCTGTGATCAGCAAGGCCCTAGACCCCAGGAATTCATGCTTTGTTACCTTGTGCTTCACATGCTAGAAACAGGGTTTGCAAACTTACTGCTTGCCTGGTTCATGTCTCATTTTGGGCTGACCTATGTGTTGTAAAAGATTTCTGGGCTGGACTTTCCCATCTAGCCCAGAGGTTTAGCTCTACTCTCAGCCCCACTTAGCCTCAAATAATTGTACACAGGCGTATATTATTTTTACGCTGATTGACCTAGGGCCCAGGTATATAACTTGCTAACTCCTTCACCTGAACTCAACCCATCTCCTTCAGCTGTGTGGCTCGGTACCTTTTCCCATAGCAGCATTTCAGCTTCTTTCCTCATTGTGTCTGTGGCAGCTCACTCTGGCGGCTCTGTGTCTGGCATCTGTCTCTGTTCTTCCTGTACTCAAGAGTTTTCTTAGCCTGGTAGTCCCACCCACATTTCCTGTCTGCTGTTTGGCCAATCAGCTTTTATTAAATATTTATATTACCACCATAATCTCACTACACCTATCCCTATATTTTCTTTTATTTTTGAATGCCTTATTTTGGAATGAAAATACTCACCTCACTTCTGTTCTACCCTTGAATATGAATGGATAGCAATCATTTTTTGCTTTTTATAAGGGCTCAGAATTTATTTGCCTTGAATCTCTGTGGAACATTCAGATGTGGGCCTTAAACCATTGCTGGAGACTTTTAGGGAGGAATGGACTAAATGCATTTGACATTGAAGAGTCCTTGGGGCCAGGGGAAATACTATGAAGTATACATAATGTCCTTTAAACACTCATGTTACAGCCTTGCTCCTCAGTACGGTACTATTGTGAGGTTCTATGGATCATTGAGAGGTAGGTACCAACCCACTGAGGTCCTTGGATCATTCTGATGTGCTTTGAAGGGGACTGTGAGATTCTCCTTCTTGCCTTCTACTCCTGAAATGCAGTGTCTTGTCTAGTGGTCTGTTAGGGTCCGAAACAGTGGGTCGACCTCTTCTCGAATGGACCTGACAAAGCTGTGCACTAAAAGCTTCATTTCTCAGGCAGTTGATTATCTTAGGCATTTTGCTGCAGGACAAAAGGCTGACTAACAGGAGACTCCATCCCCGCAGTCACATGCTCATGACATTTGGAGACGGAACCTTTGGGAGGTAACTGAGTTATAATGGCTGAGACTTCATGAATGGGCCTATGTAACCAGGGATTGGTGGTTTAATGGGCTATGACAGGAGCAGGCTTGTAAACCTGAGCTCTCATGATCCCCTTTGCTCTGTCACATGCATCTTGTGGTCCCTCACTGGAACTACATCAGGTGTTGGCGCTGTGGTCTTGGACTCCCACCCTCAGAGCCATGATAACTAAACAAACCTCTGTCCCTCACGGATACCCAGTCTTTGGTTTTCAGTTGCAACAGGAAAAATGGACTAAGATGAAACTCAGGAGGAGCAGGTGGGGCCTCACACCAGGTGGCCTCTCAATGGCCTGGCTATAGTTTGGGGAGCCCATAGGCCTGGCTATTGTTTGGGGAGCCCATAGGCCCAACGACCTTGATGATATCAATGCGGTTAAGCATTTTCTTCCCACTGGAAAGGGTCTGGAGGCTGTGCTACCAGGTGTTGCTGGACATGCGTCTTCTCCAGCTTGGTCCTTCCCATTCCCCTGCCCCACATCACCGGTGACAGTCCTTTCCTGGCCTCTCTTTCCCCACCAGGACAGAGCTCAGAATGCCATGTTCCTGTCATACCTGGTTCTCAGCAGGGAGTTGGCCAAGCCGGACAGTGGAAACAAACCTAGCTGAGCAGGTGGGTGAGAGGGTGAGAGAAAAGCTCATTCCATGAAGAGCTGGACCTGGTGGGCTTGAGAGGTAATTTCTGTTTTATTTAAAGCTCTAGTTTTAGTCCTTGCAATGTGTCCAGCCCTTAGAAGTGCCTCTGGGCATTTGCAGGGAGGAAGTATTGTCACTGAGAGGCCATCACACTCAGGGGTAAAGGGTGCTTCTGGGCAGGGAGGGTGGAGCCTGGCTGGACTCTGGCTGGCAATGCAAAGAATGTGCTTGCTGTGCTTCGCAGAAGATCAGACTCAGCTGAGGCCTCAGACTGCTGGGAGACTTGGTTGTTTCCTTCCCAGTATAATACAGATGCAATCAGACATGTCTCCTGCTGTCCTGAGATGTGAGTGGGGACAGTGATGATGTGTATTCATGCCAGCACAGACCATGTCTCTGTGGATATGCTCTTCTCACAGCAATGTACTTAGACCGCTCTTCCTTTGAAAAGGTCCGCGACCACTCCTCCCATTACACTGCAGCCAGGATCCTGGGAACCAGGACCGCAGGAAGCTTGGCTCTGATGAGCCCTCTCTGCACAGTCAAGCCGGGCTTGCTTGCATGAATCCAGGAGCAGAGAGGCCACGCTTCTGTCTCCCCGTTCCCTCCCTTAGGCCCTGCTCCATGGCTGCTTCCCCATGCAGTGGAAGGTAAAGGACTGAGCCCTGCAGAGCTGACCATGTCAACGACATCCTGGCTGCAAGGACATGAGAACACAGTGCTTCTGAAATGCACGCTCCCAAGTGCAGCTTTTCTCCAGCTAATGTAGAGGTTAGCCCGGCTGTGAGGAGCCAGACCAGCCAGGACTTCCTCAGAGGCCCTGATGAAAGGACAAAAGGAGCTTAGTCCTGTGTCCTTGCCCAGCAGAGAGAGGTCTTGGCAAAGCTGGTTTGAACCTGGAGCCAGTACCTCGAAGGAGTCAGGGTGATGATGGAGCCAGGGTGATGATGGAGTCAGGGTGATGATGGTTTCTGAGGACCTGACTCTTCCCCCAGGGCTGTGGTTATCAGTCCTAAGGGCTGTGTCTGAGGTATCCTGTGTTCTCTTTGACAACATTGTCTACTTAGCGCTCTGTTGATCTTGGCCATTTTTATCCCTGATAAGAGTTTATAGGACGCTAAAATTCTTAATCAATGCTTGGCCTAGTCATCAGCTTATGCAAGACCTCCTGGTGCCTGCTTTTGTCTTTGTCTTTTTCACTTCTCCTCCCATCCTCCTGTTTCAGGACACTTATTTCTACCTACGGGTGTGGGTCACCCAGGTGTCCCTTGCAATAGGAGGATGGAGGAGATCAGGAGTCTCTACTGATGGCCCACATGAGCCCAGGACAGATTTTCTCAGTCAGTTCTGCACATGAACTTGCAGCCTGCTCAGCATCTTGGTTTTATGTTCACAGGACTGGGCAAGGCCATATGTCTTCTGATTTACAGAAACTAAGTCAAAGCACAGGTGCATTTCTAAGCTTCTAAACTGTGGCAATTGTTTCTGCAGTGGTGGGGATGGACTGAGTCTGAAGCCTCGCTCGGATTTGACAAGAGAGGTGGAGCCTTTGGCTGTATGCTAATCCAGCTGAGCCTCATCCATTCATCCTCAAGCATTTACCAAGCTCCTCCCTCCACTGAGATAGACGTGTTCTCCACGCTCTGCCTTTGCCCTCCATAAAGGGACAACTGCTTCTGAATGGTCTTGTGGGAGTTTGTAGGCATTCACTAGCCTGCTCCCTAAGCATTTGGTTCCCATTGCCCCCATCTTGTTGGTCAATATCACATACATAACACAATTTCTCACATCAGTTCTTAAAGTGGCCTTGTGCAGACATGTATTATACACACACACCTTCCCATTCCCTAGCGCCTTTTCAAGTCCATTTAATTCTATTTATGATCTCACCACCAACAGTGTATAAATTAAAGGGTGAATAGATGGACGAATGAAGGGACATGCATTTATAATCTGCCAGCCTGGTTCTGAGGCCTCCAAAAGCAAGGATATAATTTTTTTAAGGCTAATAAATGAAAAGCAGCTTCCCCTCCGCCCAAGTGCTGCCTCAGCAGTCAGGGTTCAGCAAACGGCACATTCGTCTCTCTGGGGGACAGTGCCAAGGATAATATTTTGGCAGGTTATCTCCACAGCTACTCAGTACAACGCTGCCAGTCAAAGGTCAGTTTATAAAGCAGGGATTTATAAAGTGAAGCTGGATCAGAGCTCAGCAGAGTCCACCTCTAGGAGCAAATCTGTCTTATCTTTGACAGATTCTGATGGGTGGTTGACTAAGAGCCCAACATGATGTCCAGGCCCTCTGGCTGCCCTGCTCCAGTCAGCAGCAGCTGTCTGTCATTGCCTGTTGACTTCATGAAGAAAGAGGAGGGGGTCACAGAGACAGATATACCAAGGGTCATTCTTCCAGACAGTGGCTTCATACTGCCGGTGGACCGTGGTGGTGAGGTAAAGGATGCTGGTGCATGAGTTGCAATCCTAGATCGAAATGGCTGACTCCTCATCACATCATTCACAATTTAAAAAATCACCTCTGTAAATGCACACATGCAGGCAAGAGTGATTCTGTTGTATCTATGAGAAAGGAGCATCTGTGTTCATGTTTGATGTACATTTACTTTATGTGTGTGCATGTTTGTGTATAAGCATCTGAATTTTGAGTATGTGCATATGTTCATGTGTTAATGTATGCACACAAATATATTAATATGTGTGAGCATGTTGACAATCCACATCTGTGGTTATATATGCACACATGTATGTACATCTACAAATATATCCATATATATGTAGCTGCATGCATCTGTGTATGTATATATATGTGAATGTGCATGTTTGTGTTATACAGATGCAGATATAGGCTTGTGTATATGTATATGTATGTTCACACATTTATACATGTATGTGTTTGTGACTGTCTTCTAGAGAAAGGCCTCTGTTGCCTGTTAAGCATTTCTAAGTGTGGCGTTTGTCTGGTTCTGAAGTTTCACCATTAGCCACCAGTAGGCTGTGCTGGTGAGTTTTAGTCAACTTGACACAAACCTAGACATGTATGGCAAGAAGAAATCTTGGTTAAAGAATTAAATCAATCATACTGGCCTGCAGGTAAGTTTGTAGTAATTGTCTTGGTTAGTGTGGGAAGGTTCAGCTTACTGTGGGCGTGCGGCCACCCCTGGGTAGGTGGTTCTGGATAGTACAAGAAGGCAGAATTAGCAGGCCTTCGGGACTAAGCCCCCAAGCAGAGTCTGTCCATGGCCTCTGCCTCAGTTCCTGCCTTCAGGTTCCTGTCTGAGCATCTTCCTCGACTTTCCTCGGTGATGACGATTCCACCTGAAGCCCAAATAAACCCTTTCCTCACCAAGTTTCCTTTCTTCACAGTGTTTATCACAGCAACAGAAAAGTGAGACAGAGCAAGGCTAAACAGACATTTAGGAAACATGAAACTTTTCTTTTTCTTTCCTTTTTTTTTTTTTTTTTGTTTTTTATTTTTCAAGACAGGATTTCTCTGTGTAACAGCCAGGCTGTCTTAGAACTCACTTTGTAGACCAGGCTGGCTTAGAACTCAGGGATCCTTCCAAATGCCTTTCTGAGTTGGAAGGACTGTCTGGCTGGTTTAATAACTGTAGCAGCTCATCTTTAATGAAGTTCAATGGGGTATGTCAGTAGGCATGGGAGCCAGGGATGGCCAAGCATGCAGGATCCGGCTCTATCCACAGAGGGTTCTGCTTGTGTTTTGCCTCCAATGTGACAAATACTGAAACCAAGTGTAAAGACACAGCTGTGAACGAAGACTTGACACAGGAGGGTGAGTGAGACCATTTGCTCAGTGGGCTGTAGCCTGAAGTCAACTCCTTCACTTGTATTTCATAGAGCAAGGTCACTAGAGAGGAGCTGTAGGTGAGCCTGAATGAGGCTGCTGTCCTCGTGTGGTGGTTTGAATGAGACTCTTCCTCATAGGCTCATACGTTTGAATATGTAGTTCCTAGTAGATGGGACTGTTTGGGGAACAATTAGAAGGTGTGGCTTTGTTGGAAGAGCTCTCTCTCTCTCTCTCTCTCTCTCTCTCTCTCTCTCTCTCTCTCTCTCTCTCTCTCTCTCTCTGTCTCATATTTGCAGAGAAGGCTGTAAAGCTCTCAGCTTCTGCTCCAGAGCCTGCTTTGCCTACCTGCCGCCATGCTCCTCAACATGTTAGTCGTGGACTTCCTGAACCCTGCCCCAACCCTCACCATACTCTTTCTTCTACAAGTTGTCTTGGCCATGGTGTCTCATCATAACAAAAAAAAAAGTGACTAAGACTCCTGAGAATCTGGGAACAGAGATTCTAATGTAGCTCCTTCAGAAGGGTCAGCTAATGGGGCTGGTAGTAGAACATATCTATCTTCTATCTTGTGCTTGGCTCTAAGTTGGAACTAAGAACAAAGCTCAGAACACCTCTTGGTGATGGATCAGGTTCTGGCTCCAGAGAGTGGCATTGGTGGCAACATGGGACTGTGACTGGGTGCCTTTGGTGCTATGGGAAAGAAGTGTTTTGGTGCTGCTGGCTTCAGGGTAGCCTCCTGGGATGAGTGCTGGATTCAAGGATGGTTTTCTGGGGAAGTCTGATGCAGGATGCAGGTCATTAAAAGCTTCCCAGCACTTGTGGATGCAGGACCAGGGGCCTCATCAGCTCCATAGGACTGGTGGGGTAAATGCCAGCCTGGAGGCTCTCTACCAGGAGTCTGAGGGACAAGGGGAAGGGTGAGCCTATCTTGTAATGATCCCAGTGACCGTCTCCACCCTTCTCTGGATGAAGGGAAGATCAAGGTCCAAATAGGAAGGGAGGCACATCAGGGAGGTGGAAGACGCTGGATGCCTCTGAGTGGACTCCAATGGACACTGAGCTCGGTATTGGGAAAATAAAGAAGTCATGTGAACAGAAGCTTCAACAAGAAGCTGCATGCCTGTCTCAGAGATTCAGCACCGAGGGCTGACTGCTTAGAACTCTGTGGCTGTGGGGGCTGAGGAAATAGCTCAGAGGAAAAAGCGTGGACTAGACTTTGGATCCCTAGAACTCTTGAAACCCCAGCAATACCTACTGCAAGATGAAAGGTGGATGCAGAATTGTCCTCAGCTGGGGGCCAGCCTGGGCTCAGGCAGTAGGTGTGGCTGAGACTGATGAGGTTCTGAGCTCCTGCACCATCCTGCACCCTGCCCTCCTTCTTCCTTAGGGAAAAGAAGACTTTTTCACCACAAACCTAGCTAGTGGTGATTTTTGACAAGTACTAAAGCCTTAGGACCCATGATCATCAGGGGAAGAAGCTGCAGTATCCACCAGAAGTGGTGCCTTTCCTTTGTTTGAAGACTCTCTACAAAGGCTAAATTTGGAGAGAGAGAGAGAGAGAGAGAGAGAGAGAGAGAGAGAGAGAGACTAGGGTTTCCCAGTTAGTGCAGGGGTGAGCCAGAGGCTCCAACCAAACAATGCCTGTGGTGTGCACAGTAAAAATAAATCTAACATCACATCATCATTTCACATAGAAGAGCAGAGACCTACACAAGACCAATCCCTGAGAAAGGAGCCACTGTATGGAGGGGTGGACCACATGGTGTCAGACTCCAGCATGGGATTCTGTTTCCAGGACAGCATATTCTTGTTGCTGGTGGGGCTACCAGACTAAGAAAACTCTGGGAAGAGGCAGAGCAGAGCAGAGATGTCAGGGAGATTCAGAGAAAGTGAGATGAGAATGCTGCTCTGAGAAAAGGTACTAAGCCTACATGGCTAATCATGGGTTAGTTTAAGTGTAAGAGTTAGCAAGTTGTGTACCTGAGCCATAGGCCAAACAGCATGAAATTAATATAAGACTTTGTGTAACTAATTGCGACTGCTGGTCCAGATCTTGGGCTATGCTGGGTCAGAGGCTTCTTACTACATAGGACTGTAAGCAAACTCTGGAGGGAGCTTTAAAACCTACCAGCCAGGAGCAGGCTGGAGGGAGGGGCTGTGGGTCAGGAGAGGTCCTGGCTCTCAACCCTTCACCAGGCCTGAGTGTATTTGATACCATGATCAGTGAGTCTCTTCTGGGAGCAAGGGGAAGCCAGGGCCTGAGAAGCTTGCTCAGAGATGACAGACAGCTATGACAGGTCTCTGGCAGCTTTATCCTAGCATCCTGATGCCTAAGACATGGAAGAACAATCTCCAGTGCCTACCTGGGACTGGGTGTATGGAACATGAGCCCCTGAAAGCAGGGTGCCCGCCTCTGTGACTCATCCGAGCCTCACATCCCCGCTCTGGGTCCCCTGCTTCTGTATTCATTGTCTTATACTCCTACACCCGAGACTCAGCAAGCCTGTTACTCTTCCTTCACTCTGGCTTTCTGTGGCATCCAGCTATTTCTCATCTCAGGGTTGTTCATTCCTCCACAGCACTTGGGGAAGCTGCACATTTTTTGATTTCCCTTGGAGGGTAGCTTAGCTTGACCCTACACTCTTTACTGTATATTCTGGGGCTGGCATCACTTCCAGTACATAGTAGGTTCTCAAAAATCTGTTGATCAAATTAGGAAAGTCACGTGCTGTGCAAGCCCAATGACCTGAGTTTCCCAGTGAACCAAATTGACTCCACAAAGTTGTCCTCTGACCTCTACATGCTGTGTCATTCGTACAGTACATGATACACATCACATACAGCATGTAGTCAGATCTCACACATACACATACACATCACACACGCCACATGCACACATCACACATATATCACAGCATGTACATGCATCATGTACATAATGAACTTAAAGTAATCTGGGCAAGGGGCTGTGAGACAGCTCAGTTGGCAAAGGGCATGCCTTGCTGACATGAGGACCTGAGTTTGGATCTCTGGACACTGTGGTGGCCCCTGCCATCTTAGAGCTGAGAGCTGACAGAATAGGGACATAGTGGCAGGTCTCTGGAAGCTTGCAGGCTGGCAAGCCTGGCCTGCATGTCAAAAGTTCCAGGGCAAAGAGAGACTCCTCTCAAACCGTGCTGATGACAGCTCCACTCACCGATGCGCCTTCTACCACACTGTAGGGAACACCTTGGGATATCAGACAACCAAGGGAAGTGTCAGAGATGGAAAGGGACATTCACAGACGGTCTGTCCCCCAGCACTTACTCTTCTAGACCAGCTGGCACACACACAGAGGGTGGCATTGCTATGATTCTGTAAGAGCTGCCCAGAGCCGGATGTGTGTCAAGGTTGGCTTTCTTCCTCTGCTCCTTGAATTTCATGGATGTGACATTTCATTTCTGGAGGAAATCGATATTTGGATTGGCAAACAGACACAAATGTTGCAATCATTCTCTGAAATGTTACACCAACATCACAGGCTGGCAGCATCCCCAGCAGGGGAAGAGGGCATGTTTGAACATGTTTTGCTTAAATAGAAAGGGAGGGGCTCAGGGAGAGGGAGGGTTAGGGGAGCGGAGTGTAAACATTGATTGTGGAAATGTCGGAAAGGTTTCTGCGCTCCCCCCAGGCTTAGGTTCCTTTATTCAAGGTGGGAAACTGAGCTACAGAGGGAGAACCATCAACTGGCACATGGGCAGGGTGGTGGGAGCCGACCTGCCCATGAACCGACCCCTGTTAGGTGATGATTGGATGAGGAGGAGAAGCAAAGTCAGACAGGTTATCAAAGCTGCCCTAAAAAAGAGTGTGGCTCTTGGACTGGTCCACTTTGTGTTGCTATGGCAAAGCACCTGATAGTGGTACTTCAGTATGAAAATGAATTGTTGAGGGTTGTGTTTTTTCCCCTCCACTTATTTCAGAAGTCTCAGGTCTGTGATTGGGATGCCCCCTGCATTGGGTATCTAGTGAGGGCCCCTAGGTTGCATCCCAGAAGGAGACAAAGCAAAAAGTGCTGAATGTGTGTCCAAGGGGCCAAGCCCACAAGTGGCCTCACTCTATAATGTCAATGAGAGTGAGGGTTGAGAAAGAAACTCAAGGAGGTCTTCCTCATAACCTTCTCTGGCTGCTGTGCCACGGCAGTAATCCACAGTCCTGTGACACCCAACATGCAAATCTTCCCTGAAGGTGACATCCCCAAACAATGCTTACCCCAAGTTCTTAAAAGTACTATCACCCCACTACCACCACATTGGGAAGCAGTTCCCAGCGAGTAGTGTTTGAGGGGTACCCTTGAACATTTCCATACCTCAGCATCTCTCTTCTTTAGCATCCTGTTTGCCTCTGTGACGACATGCCAGTGCGATGACCCATTTATATGAAGAGGAGGTTAATTTGGTTTTAATTTTGGATTTTCAGCCTGGTTGTGTCCGGTCTCTTGCCTAGGACGGTGGCACAGGAAACTGCTCACCTTATGGGAGTCAGTAAGTGAAAGGGAGAGAAGGGATCTGGGTCTGCTACAGACCTAACTTCCTTTATTAAATCCCTTCTCTTAAAGGACCCACCATCTCTAATTAGGGACCCTGCTTCTATGGCAGCACTGTCCAGGGCACGTTCTTCTAGAAGGTAATCCCTTCCTCTATCATCATACAGCCTCCATTTTGGTTGAGTCAGTAAAGATGCTCCCCACATGACTCACCGTGCAGTATAAGGTCCATTCCCAGGCCCTCTGAGGCTGTCATCACAGCTCTACAGAAGGTTGATTGTCCCTGGGACAAAGAAGCCCAGAGAGATAAAAAGACTGGTCCAAGGCCACACAGTGAGTACTGGGTGGAACTTCAATCCAAACCTGGGCATTTCTGTTTCCTTTAAACTGACAGTCACACTTCTGCTAAGACCTGATGCCCAACTGCAGGTCTGCTGGTCTCTGTCCATCTAATAGGGCAGCCATTATCTTCTCCCAAACTTTGAAATAACATACTGTCCAAACACCCAAAACCTTTTCCTCTCCTTTCCCTCCACACAGATGAGGACTCATGTGGGGAAAACACTTGAACCTTATCTAAGCAGATAGCAGCACGTCTTTGTTGTTAGGGTGTGCACGGGTGTCAAGGAGACAGGGGAGTCACCTCTTTACTGTCCTTTCTTGGCACAACCAGAGAACTCCAGGCTGACTCCTGAGATACTTTAACCTCCATTTCTGGAGATATATTTGTGAGTTCCAGATCTAATTGCCAACCTTATGCTGTACCCTTCACCCACCAGGGAACCCACATTTCACTTCATCAAGATTCCTAGATTGATGTAACCTAAACCCTAAGCCTTTTGTATGCCATTTTCCACCCTCCAGCCTCTTGGCCTGAGGCTCTGTTTGCCCTTCTGTGTTCAGAGTTGAACCCTACTCTATCCCTCTATGAAATATTATTTTCATGGTCTCTGAAAATAAATAAAAGTTTCTAAATAAAGTCTACTTTCTCATGCACCACCAGTTATTGGAGAATTCCTCTGTTCTTGATGGGATGGGAGTCCCAACAAGAGAGCAGAGGCATCTTAGAGAAGTGATTGGGCCAGAGAGATGAAATTTGACCTTGTCACATAGGAAGGAAACAACCGTAGGACAGCCAGTCCTGGAAACTAAACTGACTGAGTACATTTCTGTATTTCTCAACAAAACCTTGCACATTTTATATCCTACTTATTTTATACCTTTTTGCTCATGTTCTTGTCACATCTATAGGTCATTAGCTAGCTTGTTGTTAATAATTCTCTGCATTAAATGTCTGGTTTGGTTGTGGGTAGCCAGACGGGCCGGCAGTCTCATGCTCTGGTGCTTCTTGTTCCTTATAGCTAGATCTCGAGGCTTTTTAACCTTGAAAATGGACCTTATGTTCTATCTCCTACACAACATGAGGAGAAAATAGGGGCTCTGGGAAGCAAGGTGGGTGTGAGTAGG
>PVIH01015947.1:0-47497 GCA_004025045.1 Sigmodon hispidus
AGGGACCATACCTTCAGGTCCAGGCAGAGACAGCAAGGTTGATGTAACGGTAGGAGATTGGAATACAAAGATTCTCACCAGACTGATAGCATTCGCTCTGAGTACAGCAGCCTCATAACTTGGCAGTGTGCTTACATCCACTGTTGACCACTTGTCCTTTGAGTACAAGCATCTTACATTAACAAGCATTGTAGCAGCCTAGGCAGGAACTACTCAAGGGAGCCAGGGCATTTCTGAATGTGGCTCCTTGTCCCTTGTCTCAGGTCAATGCTCCGATTACTAGAGACCTCTGCAGAGAGTCTTCATTCATCACTGACCAAGCATTTCTCAAAGCACAGTCCAGTACAGGAGACAGGGAAAGACAATAATACAGCTGCAGAGCACAAAGCACAAAGCTATGGGGCTGCCATGGCCCTGGCCTATGGTCTGGCTGGCCTGCCCAGTACTTGCTATTGATGGATGTAATAACCTCTAATGGCAACTAGATCATCTGCTCACTATAGAGCCTGCATTAGAACAACTAGACAAGAACTTCCCTCCACCTATTACATACCCACTGAGTCTCAGCCGCATTTCAGATACTGACTGTTCATGGCTGAGTTTTGGCTCTTGCCTTTATGGAGCTAAACAACAGAACTTTGTAGGACAGTGAAGCAACCACAGTGACGGAACTGTAGGTGCCACCCTCCAGTTCCCAGGGCAAGCTGTTAGAAGCTTTGATAACATCCAATTCCAGCTCTCTTTGTCTCTTTGGGATCTTTCTAAGGCTATAGGATGGATGATGATAGCGTTTAGTTTCTAACAGTATCTGGCACGTGACACTTGCTGGAAATGCTGGCAGAGAGCTCTCATTGTTGCCTAGACAAGTGGAGGATTTTGTGTGGTGGACCAAGGACCAAGGAGAATATTACTGAGATAATAGTGCTTCAGTCACTTGTCAGCCATGCAAGTTTATGAAATCTACTACAACAGGATTAGTTCCCGGTTTTTAATACATGTTCTGTTCACAGTTGATCAGGTTGTATTTGACATGGGTCATTAATTGACCTGGGACCATGTTAATGCTGAAGGGAAGTACACTTCTCTCCGTATATCTGCTCAGCAGATTGGGCTAGCAGTGACTCCTGTAACCCTTTCTACTGGGAAACAGACATTAGTGAACTTACTCTGGGCTATGATCCATTAATGATGACGGACTCACCCACAGAAGAGGAAGCAACAGCCTTGATCCACAGCTAACACTGATCCTACACAACACTTGTCTGTCTCAAGCACCTCTGCATGTAGCAATTTTTCAAAGACACAGCACATTACTGGGGCCATCTCACATGTTTCTGCCTCTGTGTAGAGCTGCCCTCTCATCCCTGACTGGGCCTGGAAGCAAAACAGCATTTGAATTGCCAAGAAATGGTGGGCAGGAGCATTGACTAATTGCTGTGTTGACTATCACAGTCCTGTCGATGGATAGAGACTCCAAAGGACATCATCTGAATGCTAACAGCAAGAATATCTGGTTATCCAGAACTTCACATTAGAAGATCATCCCAGCCAATCAAGGATGAGTTGTGTGGAGTTACTAAGGGCTTTAACTAGGAAGGAGACGTGTTTCTTGGCTCAGTCATAACTCTTGATGAAAGGCAGATAGAATAGAAGTGTAATGACATTTATTACACTTAGCAGCCATTAACCTGACATGATTTTGCTCCTGATTAATGCTGGTTTGGGTTAAAAAGGGAGCTTCATGAACTCCAGAAGATGTGGGGGTGTACATCTCATTTAGTGCATGATGCAGGAAGCAGGTTGGGTTGAAGCAAGAGACTCCTGTTTGCTTGCCAACTCCTCTAAAGCACCCACAATATACAGAATTCTTGGACTGGCAGAGATAGAAAAAGACATTTTGGTCAAAATGCCATTTAATTTTCTTTGGGAGTGCTATTGGACGAGAAGAAGCAAAAGATGCAGCTTTTTAAGTTCGCACAATATCTGCAATGCTGGTACATACATGGGAGCAGTGTCACATTGCCTCATTTTGTACACACCCTTTGGTGTGCAGGGTACAGACAGCACAACAGCCCTAACCTGCTTGAAGTTCCCACTCTGGACAGTGGACAGTGTCCTCTGGACCTGCTTCAGCAGGCTCTGAAGACTGGACATGGAGACCCTATACATTTAAGGGTATTTGACCCTCCCTCTGAGCCACTGAAAGTTTCTTGCCCAATGAAAAAGTATCTCTAGACTTCCTCCTACTGTGTGTATAAGTTCATTATGTGTATGAATGTGAGTACACTTACATGGCATACATGTACAGGTCAGTTAGTCCTCAGCATCTGCCTTGCCTGAGATGGCCTTCTTTGTACACAGACTTGTTGGCCTGTGAGCTTCCAGGAATTCTCTCGTCATCTCACCATAGGAGGACTGGGATCACAGGTTATACTACTGCTGCCTACATTTACTTGGGTTCCAGGAATTTGAACTCGGTTCTTTATGGTTGCACAGTGTTGTGGTTTCAATAAGAAGCGTCCCTGTAGGCTTACCTTACATGTTTGAACACATGGCTGTGGGGTGGTAGCTCTGTTTGGGAGAGTGATAGAGACTCTGGAGCCTTGCTGGAGGGAGCACATCCCTGGGGGTAGACCTAGGGTTTGTGGCCAGGCCCCCTTTCTCTTCACATTTGTGCTGTGTCACCAGCGGTCTTCTGCTTCTCCCTTGTTCTTCTATTAGCTCCCATGCCTTTTCCACCATGATGAACTCTGTCCCTCCAGAACTCTTGAGCCAGGATAAACCCTTCCATTTTCAGTTGCCTTTGTCAGGGTGTTGAGTCACAGGGACAAGAGCTGAGACATAGGACCAGTGCTTGACCCACCGAGAATTTGCTTTTTTTTTTTTTTTTTTTTTTAAAAAAGACAGTGTCTCATTGTATACCCTATGCTGGCCTCATGGATTCTCAAGTACTAGAGTAATGGACTTTTTTTTTTTTTTAACAACTAGTGTTTATTATTTATTTAGGGGCTAGTAAATGTTTTTAGTACCCAGAGACTATTTAAAGTAAGTATATATTACAAACAAAACATGTATATAGCCAGCCTGGTGTACTTAGTTTTTACTATAGCTCTCTTTTGAAAAATAAGTAAAATACAAATAGGAATGCATGTGTATAAATGTTTGGGAAACCCTGGAGTGACCCAAACAATAATTGAAATTAAAAACCATTAAAAATATTTTAAAATAAAAGGAAAAAAAAACAAAAACGCATCTTTAACTGATGAGCGCAGATAATTCCTCGCCCCTAAAACGTTAATAAACTTAGTGCATATCCTGGCTCTACATACTTACACACTAAGAACATACAGCCAGTAAGATAAAAAATCTGCAGGGGTTAATGTGGCTGTAACAAATGATTATTAAGGTAGATTTAAAGACATAAATGTATTCTGTAGTGTGGAGGCTTTGAAAATAAGTCCTTTGCTCCGTAATGTACACAGCCTTCTAAGAAGTAGTCCCAGAGATCAGATCACAGGTGATTACATCTGTACCCTTCCTTTTCATTCCATGATTTAGTCATTTGAACACTGCCACTGTGATGGGAGACCCAAGACAAATGATAGCACTCAGTAAGAAGGCAGATGAATATGTAAGGGCATTCTGAGAACTGAGTGGCCCTGGAAACCTAAACTCCAGCTGTTTCCATGGAGAAATATGCCCCACAAGGACCTTCTTTGAAATCAACTTTTGAACCCTGCTGATTTATAAGTTGGAGGCTAATGATATAAAGCCATCACCTACTGATGTGTGAAATCCTCAGCACTAGTCTGTCATCAAGAGTTTATTGAGTGACTGTTGGGTGGATTATACTGATAAGCATAGCAGGGAGAAACAAAAGACAGAAAGAAGCACGTCTGCCCTCCAGAAGTCTAGCTGGGGAGGGAAGACCTGGCTGTACAGCAGCTTCTATGGTGTTTGAGCCAAAACGGAGTGTACAAGCAGCAGCAGGAAAGGAGATGTGAAGTCAGTGTGGTTAATCAGGAAAATGCAGGGTTCCACTCTGGAGCATGCTCTCTATTCGTTTGTAATCCCCAGCAGTACCAAAGACTTTCATTCTTCTGGAGAGCCTTGTGGGTGAAGCTACAGCTATAGAGATTCTGGCAGGGGCAACTCAAAACCACACAGAAGAGGTTCAGCATCCCCTCCCCCCCATTTTCTTCTCTTGTTTCTACCTTCTTGTTCTCATCCTCCTTTTCTAACCTTTATTTATTTTTGGTGGTGATTTCCATCGCTGTGTTCTGGTTCGGGGTTATTTTGGCAGCAGACTGAGTAGCGGGTACGTCCATCCCAGGTTTCATCTAGGGAATCACAATGTCTGGAGCTGACATTTGAGGCTGTTGGTATGTTTTGTCTAACTTTAAAGGAGTCCCCAAAGCAGACAGGTGCTAGCCAGTGATTATTCACCGAGAGGCAGGGGTGGGGGGCCCTGGCTAAGGCTTAGTTCTGAGAAGTCAATGCTTTTTATTTCAAGTTTGAGGCTACCAGAAGGGAAAAGGGAAAAATGAGAAGAACAGACAAGTTGGGAGTAAAATCCTCAATTGTGAGTGCTAATGGCAAAGGAAGTTTGGAAGCTGCTAGGTTGAGATATGTAGCTCAACTAGTCTGACCTGCTCCTAAAATAATCCTTCACTCTGTTGTACACAAGGCTCCATGAGAAGTCCTTCCCAAGGACTATCGTTGGCAAGGAACCACATCCCGATCTTTCCTTAGGATACTGTAGTGTGGCTTTTAGAAGCAATGGATCTTGGCTATGTGCATTCCACTCAGAAGGTTGGCCACACTGTTCTTATCACCACAGTTGGCTTCCTTTCCTGCTGCAGCACATTTCAGTTGACTAAAGCAACTGGAAGGGTAGGAGAGATGGTTCAGTGGTGGAGCCTCTGCTGGAGCCTGAGTTCAGTTCCCAGCACCCACTCAGGCAGTTCCTATCTGCTTCTAACTCCACCTTCAGGAAATACCTTCTGCCTTAAGGACATTTGACACACATGCACACACGCACGCACGCACACTAAAATAAAGGTAATTTCTCATAATGCAGGCTTACCATTTTGCTGGGTTATGCAAAAAAGCATAACTTTGCCTTTTTCCCTTCACTTTGTTGTTTTTTTTTTTTTTTTAACTTTATTTATTTATTCATTTTTTTTTTTGCCTTGGTGTTTGCCTGGAACTGGAACTACAGACAGTTGTTAGCTGCCATGTGGGTGCTGGGAATCGAACCCGGGTCCTCTGGAAGAGCAGACGGTGCTCTTAACCGCTGAGCCATCTCTCCAGCCCCTTCCCTTCACTTTGTAAAGCACATTTTTATAACATTTTTCTCTAAATATCTTTTTTAAGATCACACTCTTTCTGTAAAGCCTCCTCCTTACCAAGTGGCTAACCTCATGCCTACAGCTGAACTCAAACTACATAGCTTTCTCCCATTTATTTCCTTCATTCTCTTTTCTCTGTATGGTTGGTGAGACTCACCACTTGGCTGCCCTGGGTTTTGTTTGTTTGTTGAGACTCTAATAAAATTATATTCTTTGAATAAACTTTGGCTTTGCTTAACACCCACTACAAGACAATCAAATAAAGTATATGGAAAAAAACTAATTTAAAAGAAGCCATTTTTATTTTGACTTACCGTCTGTTATGGCGTGCGTGGAAACAATGTCAAGGTGTCTGGACACACTGTGCCTGCAGTCAGGAAGCAGAGGGCAGAGAATGCTGGTACCCAGCTTGCGTTGCTTTTGTTATTCAGTGTGCTACAGGTTCTTCCCCCCCCCCAGAAGATACCCACCCATAGCTAGGGTCCTTCTGCTCACTTAATACAAAGTCGAAGCTCCCTCACAGACATGCCCAGAGCCTTGTTTCCTAGGTGACACCAGATTCTATGAAGTTGGCATTGTTTATCACAGTAGTCAAAAGTAGCAAAGAACATGTGTTGAGTATTCGCTGTGGCTTCAATACGAAAGGACTCTGTACAAGTTTGCCTCATTTAACATTACTGGAAGTGATCTTATATTATATTATCAAAACTCCAAATGATATGATTCTGAAATAGCAATTGGCCCTGTTAGCAGTTCCATTTAAAGATCAGTGAAATGCAGGAAGTTTCAGTAACCTGTCCAAAGCCTCATTCATATGACAAACACAGGCGCACACCAAGGCCTGTACCTCCAAATACAGTATTCTTCTTATCTCTTTTTATTTACTGCCTTCCTGGCCTGGGCTCCTGGGGTGAAAGTAGAGATGGGAAGCAAGAAGGAGAGGTCTTGGAAAAGTAAGTCAGCGATGAAGTTCTTTTCCAGAAGCAGGCCTAGCAAGGGAATCGCTGAGTTAGGTATCAGCTGCTAAGGGAGAGGCTCTTCTGGACTTCTCCTTTGCTGTAGGAGCATGTATATGTGGAGAAACAGAAAATAAACCAAGACACAGCAAGATCACAGACCAGAAATGCTGAGTCAGTCAGCAGGAGACGCTGCCTTTGTAAAGTCTGTCTCCCCGGCTCTCTGCAGGTTTCTTATTTGGGGGTTTTGCTTCCAGAGAACAAAATCAGCACATTGAATTCTGAGTTTCTGTAGAGGCCGGACAGGAAAGACAAAACGCCAATAAACAGTAATCAATTCGAAACTCTCAGAGGGACAGATTTTAGCTCTACTTGTGTCTCCCTCCCCTTCCCTGTCCAAACTCCATTTCTCCTTCCTCTGTGCTTTTTGTTCTTCTAATGAAGATTCTGCATCCCTGGTGTCTCCAAGAGGATAAGAAAATGCACAGATAGTGGAGCATTCCATAAGGTTTCTTCCCTGAGGCCTGTGGTCGCTCACTCTGTCAGGACAGAGTTGTTACAAACCCTTCAGCTTCTGTCTACTACCCTTGGAAAACTAGGAACCTTTATTGACCTCTCACCAAACTTACAAGAAATATTTTGCAAGCAAAAGGATCCCTTGCATGTATAGTGCAGTCTGTGTTGCAGGCTCCTTCCTTTTTTCCCCCTCACAAAAGGAAGATTATATCTTCTCTCCTGCCTCTGCCCCCCTTGCAGACTTAACAGTCTCTTGTTGAAATATAACAAGTGCTGTAATTACTTGTGCCCTGCACATTAGGAGAGTGAAACATTTCAGTCACCATCTGTGGGTTTATACTTTGCTCGAAAGGGCAGATCTGTGCTCCACCACACTTCTTGCGCCAGCACCCTCAAAGCTTTGGCATAGAGAGCCACGTGGTTTGCATAGCACACATTCCTGAACAATAGAAATAGCCAGTTCAACTTCCATCACATTCCCACCAGCTTGTGGGTGTTCCGGTGAGAGGAAGAGGGATGGAGCCTTTTGTGGTCCACACATGATGTTATCCACCCACCACACAAACATACCTAGATCTTCAGAGCTAACAAAAGTAGTACTGCTCTAGTTCAGGTGCAAATCCAAACTGTTAAGGCGGTCTGTCTTTTTACCCAGAGGCAGGGTGTATGATGAGTACTTACCTCTTAAATCACTCATGCACCCTGCCCTTAGTATATGAAAATAGCCTGAGCTCCTGTGCAATTAATCTCTGTTAGAAGCCATCATGGCCCACTTTCAGGAATTAACATTCTCCTTGGGAATGGTTCTGATCGAGGGAGACTCTTATTCCAAAGGCACAACCTTGTACCACCCAACACTTGGAAGTTCGCAGTTACTTATAGTTTTATTTGTATGACCGTGTATCTAGAAGTGACGTCAGGAAAAGTAGAAGTAACTTAGTTGAAGCGTACCAATTTTTTTCCTGCTCTTTTAGAGTGGATTCTAGCATCTCCCCAAGGAAAGCATGCTGCTTGCTTTCAGACACCTAGCTGCCCTCCCTTTCAAAGTGGAACTTAGGGCATCCATGTCCTCTAATTTACATACATTTCTCTCTTTCACCTTTACCCTTCCTTCGATTCTTAAAAGGTGCTTATGGCTCTGGAATCCAAATAAAATTACCAGCTCCCTGGATTGCTTACCAGTTTTACAGCATATTATTTGTATATAATTTTTAAGTTAAAACACCAACTGATGTTTCTAAACCAAAACTGTTTTTAGAACAGCACTAAAAACTGTGTGTTTTATTTTGAGCCACATGGTGCACAGTCATGGGAGGCTCCCGAGTACTTCCCTCTCTCTTATCGAGGACTGATGTGATACGTCTTCCCCTGTCCGGCTGCCTTCCTCTGGATCCCTCAGCACCAGCCTCTGAGGCTT
Organism: Sigmodon hispidus; assembly: GCA_004025045.1. NCBI lineage: Eukaryota > Metazoa > Chordata > Mammalia > Rodentia > Cricetidae > Sigmodon > Sigmodon hispidus. The sequence goes on from PVIH01015947.1 coordinate 8,241, forward strand.
TGACAGTTGGTTACTGGGAAGAAGGGGTGTTTTGCAAGATTCCTTTTAGTTCTGGTAGATTTAAATGCTTGTGTAGCTGGAGGGGGAAATAGAGACTTTAAAAATTAGGAATGGAGAGGGAAATATCAGTCGTGTATTCAACATAAGTATGCTGTGTCAGCAGGTAGTTTATAGGGGCGTCAGTTTCTGAAAAGAGAGGCCCTGGCCTTTAATTATCCCAGTTGGTGTTCAGCTTTAGAAAGCCTGTGGACTTGCTGAGCATGTTAATTTAACCACTTTATAGTTGGCCATTCTGGAATCTAAACTACTCCCCAGAGGAAAGAATTCTAGGATCAAGTGATACAGAGAGCTCCTTTTATTTCTCAGCCTCCTTGAACTCTTAGGTGAGTTTTTAGCTCCTCCATTCATAGATTTGTGTATTCATGCCCTTCGGAACAGTCCGTGAGTACAGGTTAAATGACAAGCTCCTCAAGGCCTCCCTGTTTCAAGAACCCTTAGCTTGTATGGCTGAGAAATGCCAGTAATAAACAAGTGCAGGAAGGTGTTTCGGAGGATGCTAGGCATCATAAATGTGTGATTGTCCCGTTACCAGGTATGGATAGGTCATGCTCTTCGAGAGCCTCTTTTTCCCATTCTCTATCAAATTCAGTGTATCTAACCCCAGCCCTGAGAAATGAGGAGGAAACACCATTTTGTTAATCTTATAGAAGTAAATTGCAATCTAAAGATATGAAGCAGTTTTTCCAAAGTTATAAACTTTGTTGACCCAAACAAAAGACAGTTTAACTCAACCCAAAAGTGCACTTGCTGAGTTACATGCTGGCCTGAGTTTCAAAGAGAGAGTCAGTTTTCCCAAGTTGCCCTCAGACCTCCACACACTGGTTGGCATATGCACCCACAGATGCCCCCCCACCCCGTGTGTGTGTGTGTGTGTGTGTGTGTGTGTGTGTGTAAAAGAAAAGTGCATTGGTAGATGTAGACTCCAGGGGATCTGGACTTCTTTACCCTGGCCCTTGTTGTCTTGACACACAGGGCTGCCTTTACTGCTGAAAGAAACAAGGACCACAGGAGTCAAATGCCTTCCAAGCTCCATAGCCCAAGCACCACTAGGTCTGATATTCTTTAGTCAACAACTAGAAAACATGGGACCCAGCCACATTGGTTGGGGTCTTATATACTGGCCCTTCTCCAAGCCAATTGACTCAGGCACATTCTACCTATGGTCCAACCATTACCTATTTATTAACCAACTCTGGCTAAATTCCTAGATAAGAAGGAGATTGTTTTCTTTTTTTCAAGACTGCTTCTACCTGGGTGTTACATATATATTTTCTCCACATAAGAGAGAAAACATACTGCATTTATCTGATTTTTAAGTAATTTACTTCACTTAACAGGATCCTGAAATTGTATCCATTTTCCTTCAGATAATATGATTTTATTCTTCTGTATGGTTGAATAATGCTCCTCTGTATATCTATCACATTTTTTTATTCTCATCCTGGATGGATACCTAGGCTAGTTCTGTAACCAGCTGCTGTGAAAAGCACTATGGCAAAGATGAAAATATGAATCTTTCCTGCACTAGCCTGTGACTCTGGGAATATATACCCAGAAGCAGCATGATTAGCTGTATTAAGAGAAATGTAAATTTTGTTTCATACAGTTAGGTAAACATTGCCATGTGTCCAGCACATTCTAAATACTTTACAAGCATTGAAACATTAAATAATAAATGTGCCAGTAGGATGTGAACAATTATTCTTCCCACTTTGCAGATGTAGAAGTGGTATAAGAACAAGCAGTTTGTTTTTGGTCCCAGAAGAGCAGGTTACACAGCTGCTCAAATCGAAACAAACTGCATGTGTGCTTTTGTCTATGTACTTGGTTCTGGCTATTGTTTCTAGTAGCATCCCATACCCTCTTAAGTGGTAAGCTGAGAGAGACAGAAGATCCCCAGTGAGAGAAGCCTACATTCTGAGCCCAGATGTTCACATTACTATGCTTGTGGTTTGGGCACATAAAATAGGCACATGAAGGAGAATCATCCCTTCCTTCCTCTGGGATGTGGAGCCTTATTCATCTTTGTAGACTCATTTGGCACATCTAGCTAAGACTAAAGTAACACACATACACTTTGCCCTTGCAGCCCCAGAGTCCTTTACAGCTGCCTGATGAGTAGCAGCTGTACATCCATGATTCTGGGAGAATCCTATGTGCTGCCCTGTGAAGCACTGGACTGGATATGTGGGCTCTTGACTACATTGCATTCTTCTCAAATTTTTTTTGCATGTCTGAAATCTGATTCCTAAGAGAAAGAGCAAACCATAGTGCAGGGCACTTCGGGAAAGAAACATGTTCTTGGAACACCTAAGTATTTGAATGCAAGCAGGGAGTGGAGACATATGCACACTCTCTGAGGCAGGTAGATCTCTGTGAGTTCAAGACCAGCCTGATCTGTTAGTGTTCCAAGACTGCTAGGACTATGTGTAGAGACCCTGTCTTTAAAAAGTTGAGGGGGGGGAGGAAGGAGGAGAAGGAAAAGAAGGGAAAGAGAGAGAGAGGAGAAAGGAAGAAACGGAGGGAGGAGGATTTGAACACAGTCTCTGCCCTAAGACTTCCATGCAGCTGTATAAAAGCCCAGGACCATCTTGCTTAGGAAGCTGCTGAGTGATGGTTGTGTTCTTCCATTTAGCTGCAGTTTACCCGGCTCTGGTTGACTTCACTTTTTCCTGCCTTTGATTATGTTGATATTAAAGGGGAAATGGCAGTAGAACTCTACAGGGTGATCATGAAGGGCTAATGAGGTGATGATGTGTAAAGTAGTGTCTGGAATAGAAGTGGTCAGCAAACTCTGAACCAGCTATCCTTACAATGCCTTTAGGGGGTCAGTTCCTCTCCTCCTCCTCCTTCTTCCTCTTCTTCCTCTCTCTCTCTCTCTCTCTCTCTCTCTCTCTCTCTCTCTCTCTCTCTCTCTCTCTCTCTCTCTCTCTCTCTCTCTCTCCCTCTCTTCCCCTCTCTCCCCCTCTCTCTTCCTACTTTCTATGTGTGTCTTTCTCTTTACCCAAAGTGGCTTATCATATGATTTTACTGACATTTAGTATTTTACTGCCAGATAAATACTGCTCTCCCTTTTGGTTCTTCCTAGAAATCTGCTTGATATCCATCTGCTGTTTCAAAACCTCTTGGGGACTAATATTCACATTTAAAAAAATATGTATGTTTACTAGTATATCTCTGGGAGTAGGCTCAGAGGTTTCAACAGGTCCATACCAATCCCAGTTAGCTATTTTTCTTTGTCTCATGATTGTGAATCAAGATGGAATTTAAAGTAATTTATTCTGTGTCACACACGTATACACTCATTGCAGCATCTAACAATGCTGGAATTCAAGAGTGACATATACTGTTGGTGATCAGTTTCTGTTTGGGACAAAGCCAGTGAGTGTACTTGCAGCCCATGCTGTGACAATATACTGTGGATACCCAGCAAACAGGTAGCAGATGCCAGGCAGATAACAATATAGGCTACTCCTTAGGGACTCTGGGTAGAATGTGATGAACTTTCTCCAAGAATCAGTGTACGTACTTGTAGTGCAGTAGAAAGTTTGGAAGAAAAGTCCATATTATGTGACTGTGACCTTATACAAGAAGATGTGACTGTAAAGCCCAAGTAGGCAGTCAGTTGAAACAACCAGGATCCAGCACACACTAGTAATCTTGGCACATCAAGATATAAAGACTAGAAAGTCAGGAGTTCAAGGTCATCATCGGCTACTTACAGAGTTGGAGGTCATGAGACTTTGTCTCAAAAAAAGAAAGAGCCAAGAACTCAACTGTTCTCCCTAAAACCTTGAGTTTTTTTTTTTTTTCAAAAACAAAACAAAAAAAATGAATATACAGAATCCTTAAATTTTAAAAATGCTTTTCAACTCTCAGCTTTTTAAAGACTTGTTTGTTGGTTTGTGTTTTGTGTTTTTTGTTGTGTTTTGTTTTCTATGTGTAGAGACAGGGTTTCTATGTGTAGCCCAGGCTGTCCTGGAAGGTACTCTATAGATCAGGCTGGCCTTGAACTCACAGAGAGTTCTGCCTGCCTCTGCCTCCTGAGTTTTGTGATTAAATGTACCTTCATCTCTGGGCTCAATTCTCAGGTTTTTTGTTTTGTTTTGTTTTGTTTTGTTTTTTTGGATGCTTCAATAGATCAATGTATTCATACATTGTAAGAGAAAAATTAGACAGCATTGAAAGAAAAACAAGCAGATTGGAAATTTAAGCATTTTTTTAATTTTATAACTTTGATTTTTAAGTTTATATATTTATTATTTGGTGACTTTACATCATGCACCCCATCAAACTCAGTTATCAGACCTCTCAGATTCATGCCCACTCTTACGATATCCCCATTGGCCAAAAAACCCCCACCCATTCATGCTGCTCATTTACTTTCTGGATCATAATTAAACTCCCTGTGGGCAGACCCTTAAAGAAAACAAGTCTTTCCTCATCCACACCCCTGCCAAAGGCCATCACTGTACAATGTCTGACCAGGACCTTGTTGCTTTCATTTTCTCTATTGAATAGTCGGGTGATATTCTGATAGGTCTGCCTGTATAGGAGATTTGACCTTTTTCCTTTGCAGCTCTTAGTATTTTTTTCTTTGTTCTGTAGGTTTAGTGGCTTGATTATTGTATGGCGAGCAGACTTTTTTTTGTGGGTCTAGTCTATTTAGTGTTCTGTAGGCTTCCTGTATTTTTATAGGCATTTCCTTTTTTAGGTTGGGGAAGTTTTCTTCTATGATTTTGTTAAATATATTTTCTGTGCCTTTGAGCTTCTCCTTCAATTCCAGGTATTCTCAGGTTTGGCCTTTGCATGGCGTCCCAAATTTCCTGGACATTTTGTGTTATGACTTTTTTGATTTTCGTGTTTTCCTTAACTGATGTATCTATTACCACTATTGAGTCTTCCACCCCAGAGATTCTCTCTTCCACCTCTTGGATTCTGTTGGTTATACTTGAATCTGTGGCTCTGGGCCTTTTTTTCAGTTTTTCTGTTTCTAGTTTTGTCTCAGTTTGTGCCTTCTTTATTGCTTCTATTTCAATTTTAATTCTTGGTAAATTTCTTTCACCTGTTTGTTTTCTTTTTCTTGTTTTTCTTTATTTCCTTTTAAGGCTTTGATCATCTCTTCTAATTTCCTGTTTGTATTTTTTCTATTTCTTTAAGGGAGTTTTTTATAGCCTCTTTTAAGGCTTGTATTAGTTTCATAAAGCTGTTTTTAAGATTGTTTCCTTCTGTTCCCTCTTCAGTGTTATGTTCAGGTCTTGCAGTTATAGAACCACTTGCTTCTTCTGGTGGGGTCTTGTTGACCTTTGTATTGTTGTATGTATTCTTGCACTGCTGTCTGCCCATTGTTTCCTCAGTTCACTCTTGGTTAGTTCTTTGTTGGCTCTTAGTAAGTGTTGGTCTAGGGGTTTTATTCAGCTATGTGTTCAGAGGGTTGGCTGCTCTCGTGAGGTCACAGTGCTATGATACCAGTCATCACCTCTTGAACTCTCACCTCTCAGCTGTGTGCCCAGGGACTTGGCTGTTCCCCTGTTGCTATTATACCAGCCGTGTTCTAGGCAGGCTGTGCTGCTCCGCGCAGAAGCCCAGTGGCCGTCTCGGCCTGGATTCAGGAGGCAGAAGTCACCTTCTGACCTCTGACCTCTCAGTTGTGCTTTTAGGAACTCCTCTGCTTCCCTGCTGTATTACTCCAGCTGTGGTCTAGGCAGACTGTGTTCGCCACCAAAGCCCAGTCTCTTACCTCTCAACCGTGCACCCAGGACCAAGGGACATGAGCATTTCCTGGGGCTGGAGAGGTGGCCTTGTGGTTAAGAGCACCGCTTCTCCTCTAAAGGACTCAAGTTTGATTCCCAACAAAAATGTCAGGTGTTTCTCTCCATGTGATCTGACACCCTGTTCAGCCCCAGTGGACATGTACACACATCACATATATTTATATGTATGGATAAACACATAAAAATGGAAATAAAAACTAAGAAATGAAAAGTTTTAAACCAAGAGAATTTTTTTTGTCTTTCCCCAGTGTGTTTTGAGAAAAGTAAACTGATTCTCAACTTGGATAGATAATAAGCTTGTATTCCTGTGTACCTTAGATTGCACTTTCTCATTCTGCCCCAAGTGTGGAGAAGACACATAGGGCCTGAATCCTATTTGTGAAGATCATCACTGAGGGGCTAAGTTCTCTCAAGAACTTTGAGGGATTCAGACCACAGGGTTGGATATGTGGTAGGCTTCTTGATGAAGTGGGATGGTCTTCCTTACTCTAGATCAGGGTTTGACAAACCTGTTCCATGACAGGAGAGATAGTAAACATGCCGGCGTTGTGTACAATATGACCTCTGTCACAACTGCATAGTCCTGCCATCGTAGACTAGAAACAGCTGTGGATGACAGATAAGCAAGCACATAACCCATGTTCTAAGGAAACTTTATTCACAAGAGGAAACCTCACAGTGGACTAGATTTGATCCAGTGGTTATAATTTATAGACCATCGCTTCATACGAATAGGGAAAAATACAGACATCCAGTTTCCCACTGTTTTATTGCTTAAGCAACAATGGTAAATGGTAAAAAGAATATCTATATATAGTCCTCTCTAGCACATTACCCTCATCTATTCTATCCACTCAATGTAATATGTAGTTTTTATATGCTTTGTGGATTTCAGGAATGAATATATATATTATATATATTTACCTAACATAATATCTTAAGCATGTTTATATACCAACTTTTCAAAATTTGTGCCTCCAGTGGTACAGTATGCACTATCTGGCTGGCATGCCATCACAAACCATTCTATGTTTCGGAATTTTTTTTAATCCTTGTATTCTATTTTCAGTAAATAATTTTTCAATGACTGTCTTAATTCACATATTTTGGATGGTTTCTATTGATTAGAATTACTGAGTGCAAAGGTATAAATGTCAGTGTGTGAAGTGTGAAATCTGGTGCTGTGGCTTGAACTCAGGGCCCTGAGTATTCTAGCTAAGCAGGCCTCCTCTCACTGAGCTCTAGTCCTAAGCCCCTGTGCTCATGCTTCTGGGAAAGAATGAAACAGTAGGTTATTTATTGCAGCTGTAACTTCTCCTAGGTCATGTGGAAGTCTAATTCCACGGTGGTGGTGGTTTTGGTGATAAGGCTCTGAGGATCTGAAACAAGGTGTCTGCTTCCCATACAGGGCTGATTTGCTCTGGTTTGCAGAAAAGGAAGGCAGACTCTTTTCACTTCTGGAATTCATCTGTCTGACATTTGGACCCATGGGAGCATCATATGAAGTAAATTCCCAATCTGTAGGAGTGTAGAGTTGAGTCTCTTTGTTCTGTGCCTTCCCAGCAAAGAGCACACCCCACCCGGTGCCCCCTGCATCAGTGATGTGATCTGGGCTTACTGCCTGTACGGTCATGTATTCCTGATTGTCTCTGGAGGATAGGAGCTGCTCAGTAAACATGGAGTGAGTTAAGATCACATGGTCCTGTGATGAATTGTCTATACATGTTACCTTAATCAGATGTCAGGTAGAAAACCTTCAGTTCAGAGCATTGGGTTGATGATTTTAACTTTCAAAAAGGAATATTTCTGAATGCCACAGGAGAGAGCGGTTTTTGGCAGCTGTGACTGGATTGTATTCCAAGGGTTGTGTTACATTCAGAGGATCAAAATGTCAAACAGGTGGAAAGAGATGAGTGACCAGAGCCCCAGGGCGACATCAAGGCTGGAGATACATGGGGGGTGTGAGGCCTTGATTAAGAGGGGTATGTGTGTGTTTGTGTGTGTGTATGTGTGTGTAAGTTAATCTGTAGCTATTGCACAATGAATTTAGTTTAGTGCAAAACAAAACGACTGAAAAGTTGCTTCATTGTTAAAAACAAAAATAGAAACTCATTATGTATTTTCTTAGAAATAGTTATTGGTTTATGATGAAATCAGAGCTTGATCCTTCAGGACTTGTTAATGATGGCTGGTTACTGCCGGGGGCAGTGTGTGTGTGCAGAGCGCACGAACTGAACACCAACTTAAACTTACAGCTATGACTCATGGGAAGATGTTACTGCAACTGTTTGTCATCACATGTGATTAAAAGAAGGTTCCAAGGACACTTGTCATGGGGAAGGACAAAACCCTTCATTTCACTAATGCAGAAAGGGAAGAGGAAGAGCTGACAAGTAGCCTTAATCAATATTCCAGCTAAGGACAACTGAGCCTGGATTGGCCCTGGGTTTCTCAAAGGCTCTGTATGTTATCAGTGTACCAGATATCTTTCGACATTCTCTTAAGACCATAAATTTCATAAAAATCATTTATAGTGGGCCTTGGAATTGTTTTAATGATTTATTTTGCCAAATGTTTTTATGAGCATTTTAATGAGACCTCACTTCAGCAGATTTCAAAACCTATCTACCATTTGCCAAACACTTTCCATTAGTTCCGTGAACATGTGAGAAGCACAGGAAAGGTTGCTATGGTAGCATTTCCAGTAGTCAGTAACAGAGGCATATTCATGTTCAGAGTTAAGAATTGATTTTAGGTACAAGCATCATTTTTTACAAGCCTTTGTAAGATTTCAGGAAGCAACAGAGTACCAGTTCCTGATTCAAATTCTGGCTGCACAACTTTAGTAACTAAACAGATGTTAGCTATGTTCACCCCTGGGCAAGCCAGAGTTTACACATATGCCTTCCTTCTGTAGCACTGGTGTGAACATTGGATGCCTGCAGGAATGACCCTGAGAGAGGCAGCCACCAACTGGAAGTGACCCAAGAATTCAACCTAGAGCCTGATCTGCTAGATTTTAATTGTCCATCAATCCATGCCCTGTCTCCTGAGGTTCCTGGCTGTCTCCCCAGGCTGTTCTGGCCAGAGAATTGTCTGTTCTTGCTACACGGATGTGTTCCCTGGCAGAGATGGTAACCCATGAGGGCCAGTGTTCTCGGAGTTGGCATCATGAGTCTAAACCTGATAAGCTCAGCAAGCAAGTTCTACTGAGAGGCCAGCCTGGCAGTTCTGTTATGCACATAGCTGGGTCCTGGCTTGCCGCCCATGCATGCGTGTGTGCTTACAATAGTAAAACAACAGAATCAGTAAAAAAAAACAGAGCTGAGCCACTCCGCCCACTGATGGAGGGCAGGCTACCTCCAATGCCTTGGAGCCTGACCTGGGAGCTCATGTTAGCTTTGGGAAAAGTGGTCTTGGGCTGCAGTCTTCTCCCAGTTGCTGCCTGATGGGCTTTGTTTTTCTTTTCTGTCAGCTCTTACGTTTGCCAGGCCAAAAGGAGTGGGGGCAGGGTAGATAGGAGTGGCATGTCTGGGAGTCAGCCCCCATGAACAGTGGTGACAGCCATAGATGTACCCTATAGATGCCATGCCATGTTCTGCTCAGCAAGGAGAATCTTCCCCATTTCCTGAGTACAGAAGGCCCATGAATTTACCCTGTCCCTTGTGAAGGACATCTCACTCCATCACCACACAGGACATTGCTCTATGTCCTTGTCTGCATCTGTCACATTGTCAGAGGACTGTCTTTGACAAAACAACAAAAACAGAACATTGAACTCTTTTTTTTAATTGATTTTCTTATTTAAAAAGATTTTTTTCTTATACCTACCACTGCGCCCCCTCCTGCCCCTTCTCCCAGCCTCTCCCCACCCCGATTTTCCATCCTTTACCCAGAAAAGGCAAGGAATCCCAAGGAGAATCAATATGGTCGGGCATATCCAATTGAGGTAGGACTGAGTTCTTCCTCATGTATCAAGGCTGAGAAAGGTGTTCCCCCACAGGGTGTGGGCTCTGAGAATCCAGTTCATGCACCAGGAATAAACTCTGGTACAAGTACAAGAGGCTCCATAAACTGCTCACACTTTTTCACAATCATCTGCACACTTTTCCATCACCATCTATATTCAGAGGGTTTACATCCATTCCATGAAGGTCTATGTGCTCCCAATAGCACAGGACAGGCTACTCTGTGAGTCTCCTCATTATGACATTGATCCCTTTGCTCATATAGTCTCTCCCCGCTCCCTTCAGCTTGACCAGTAGGTTGACCTGGTGTTTAGGTATGCATTTCTGCATTTTTTTTAACTCTTTTTAAAATGTCGGTTTCAGTATTTTATAATCATATTATGTGTGGGAGCATGTACATCAGCGTGTAGGCGCCCTCAGTGCTGTCAGATTCCTGTGGTGCTGGAGATGTGAGCTGCCTGACGTGGTACTAGAAATGAACTTGGGTCCTGTGGAAGAGTGGTACATACTCTTAACTGCTGCACATCTCTCTCCATCTCTCTAGATTGTGGGGCGTTCTCTATCATTATAAGAGATTATCTGCCTTTTTAAAGTATTATAATTCCTTTCCTCAGTCGCATGGCACTTTCTATCATCAGGAGACCTTAAGGCCAGGCACATTAAGATTTATTTAAAAAAAAAAACAATTTATTTCAACTTATGTGTATGGGTGTGTTTAGGCAGGGATGGGAGTATTATAGCACAGTAGTCTAAGATGTCAGTGCCTGGGAGCTACACTTGGAAAAGCCATGAGGTTACTGACTTGATATGGTGCCTGGCACATGGACTCTTGAAGCAGAGGTACCTTGTTTCCAATCTCGGATATGGTACTCCATAGGTAAAATATGTCAGCTTCCTGTGACTCACAGTCCTCTTCTATATAACAGGACAGAATTACAGCATGCATTTAGGGAAACTGTGAGGACCCAGTCATGCACCTAAAGAAACCCATCAGTGTTGTGCGTGGAGAGAAGTAGGTAGCTGAGACAACGCAGAGATGTCTCGTGTGGGTGCTCACCAAAAAAATGTTTCCTCCTAGACCTTGAGAAAACATTGGAGAGAAAGCACCACCACACTTCCTTTCAGGGTGTCTGGTTTTCTCTCTGCCCCTTCCTTATCTGACTGTTCCAGATAGTGCCTTCAGGCTGAGTTCTGATCTAGACAGTAGGTGTTTGCCCTTGCGTCAGGATTAACGTTCACATCTCCTGGGACAGTGTAGTTGGCTGTTTTTCCTCTTTTCTCTGTGGGAGACCTGCCATCCAGCTCCTAAATAAATTAGATAGAGATGTATTCTTACTTATGAGTGCTTGGCCTCAGCTTGGCTTGTTGCTCACCAGTTTTTCTTAACTTGTTATCCCATTTGCCTTTTGCCTCGGTGCTTTTACCTTTCTCTCTTTTCTTTCTTTCTTTCTTTTTTTTTTTTAACTTTATTTATTTATTTATTTATTTGCCTGGAACTGGAACTACAGACAGTTGTTAGCTGCCATGTGGGTGCTGGGAATTGAACCCGGGTCCTCTGGAAGAGCAGATGGTGCTCTTAACCGCTGAGCCATCTCTCCAGCCCCTCTCTTTTCTTTCTTATTTCATAGCTTACATTTACACCCGTGTGGTTGGGCAGCTGGCTCCTGACATTCTTCTTTCTTCCTTTTCTCGCTCATCCATCTCCTTCTCCCAGATTTCTCCCATTTATTCCCTCTGCCTTCCAGCCCTTTCATTCTTTCTCCTGCCTTTGTTGGCCGGTCAGCTGGTTTTTAGACAGGAAAAGTAACACAGCTTCACAGAGTCAAATGAATGCAACGCAGCTTTGCATCATTATAAAAACATTGCACAGCATACACAAATGTAACCCATCTTCAACCAGTATTCCACAACAGGACAGAGGGTGACTCTCCAGGGTACCCACATGATGTAGATGGCCCAGTAAAAGCTACAAAGAACACACTGCTGAGAATGTAAACGAAGTTCTATTTGAGCAATGACACTGCATTTGAAAACCACTGGCTCCTGGGCTTCCAGAAATGGAAGCATCCAGAACATTACTTCTGTCCTTGAACAGCTCCTCCAAGGAGTGTACACTGGCTGGGGAGGCTTAGAATTCTCTGGAAATGGCCTCTGGATGCTGCTCTCCCTCTTGGCCTACCAGACCACCAATGGAAGTCTTTCCCTGGTCAGACAGCATGTGGTTGGTTCTGCTCATCTCCTCCCCTGTGTTAAGCTCTGGGATGATCTGGACAAGAGAAAGTAAATAGCCACAGGGATTATTTCCAGAATGCCCCTCAGTATATGATGCATTATCAGTTCTTCCCGTAGTTTTTATAAAAACTTTAAATGACTCAAGATTAAAATTGAAATCAGGAAAATAGACTAGCCTGTGTGGCAAGGCTGATTGCCCATGGTATGTGTATTATTGTGTGACAAAGCAATTTGTAGAACTGTATGCAAATAGACTCCCATTTGTTTAAAAACACATATCCCCGCACATGGCATGTTTGTAAAAGGTCAGTAGACGGTATATGGGGGGAAAGGCTATGGACAGAAGGGTAGCTACCCCTTTGGAATGAAGAAAAGGAGTGTAGCCTTTTGTTTTGTTCACATGAGTACAGTTTGGATTTTACAGCATATTTCTTGTTCTCTACATTTTAAAAATGAAAAAAAAAAAAAAAAAAGGCAAATACTTGAGTTGGCTTCAAAAAAACAGGACCAAATAGTGGTGACTGGAAGCTAGCTCTAGCCTGTCTAGGCAGAAATTCTACCTGAAGAGTTCAGACAGAACATGAGCTCATTTCAGATATTTCAGAGTGTGGGCATGCATGCACACGCGCGCACGCACGCACGCACGCACGCACGCACAGACGCACGCACAGATACGTATGGCTGGGGCGAACACAGTCTCTTTCTTCCAAGCAACATTTTTCCACTTTCCCTTCTCGCTGATTGCTCTTCCTAGGGGAGGGGGAGGGCAGCAGCCGCTCACACCCTTCACGCCTCAACTTCCCAGGAACTGCCTGTGTCCATGAGGAAGCACCATAATCACCCAATGTCAGTGAGATGGAAGGAACCTCCAGTACCATACTCCAGTACAGGCGGGAGGGCACTCATCATCCACTGAGTCACCTCTGTGGAGCCAGCCCTAGGTCTGTGGGATGAAAGTCTCACCACAGAGTTCGAGACAATAGAGAGTAAGTGCCTCTTACCATTGGGAGTCAGGCCCCTCTGCTCTGAGGGACCCTGGGCAAGTTCTCGGCCTTCCTTTACCCTGTTTTCTCCTCTGCTGATGTTGAAAGTATTATAATTACAGGGTACTTAGGAAGTAAATAATGATAGGGAAACAGCTCCAGCAGTAGAAGGTGGCACTCTGGGGAGGAGCAGCACAGTGAGGCGTGGTCCCAGCAGCTGCCTGAGCCATGAGGCCAGCAGGGCTATCAGCCTACCATCACTCTGGGAACAGACGGCTCTCCCAGAGCAGTTCTCGCTTGACTTGGATGCAGGCTCCTTTCCTCATCAGTGTCTAAGTGCTTCATCCGAGGATGGTGGCTGGCCAGGACACATTCCTCCCTTCCACCTTGTGTATAGTTGTCAGCTTTCTGCCTTTGTCAGCTCGCTTTCTCCTCTGCCGTTACAGTTAACTTCTCGGTGTTGGCCATCACAGCGAACACTGGGACAGAAGCAGGATGTGAATGTGGAACCTGAGTTCACCCACATCAGTTTTATTGCACACCATTTGGGGTTTTGAGCATTCTAGCTTTCCTTCCTCATTCATCCAGATAAATTTTAAATGGATGCTGCGCATTCATGGCTCACTGTGTGTGAGATGGTGCGCAAGCACCATCTTAAAGTTAGAGGACAGTACTGAAGCATAAGCAAGATAACTTAAAGCAAAAGATAAAAAAAAGAACCTTACAGGCAGAATGATGCATTTTAGACCCTCCGGAAAGGAAGTGATTTCCTCGGTCCAGAGAGGCACAGGCAAACCTGATCTTTCAACTCCAAAACTCAAGCCTTGCTGCCAACCCCCTCATTCCAGCCCACCCCTTCTCCCTCTCCTCTGCATAGCTCTACTCTGCACATACACCCCTGCCTTCACAAGTTCAGGGGTCCTTCACTACACTAACCTTGGCCCCTCCTACCCCAAATCCTACAACATTGCTGCCTCCTCCACAAAGCCTGCCCAGATTTCCCTCAACTACATGGGGGAATTCCCCATGAACTTAACCTGTTTCTCTCTTCTGATGATTTTTTTTTTAATCGAAATTAATTTGTAGATAGATTTGTTGAACTGGTGGATAGAAAGTGCTCTGGGGTCAGAGATTAGAGGTGGTTTATTTGTGCTTTGGTGCCAATCCAGGTATATCATTCCATCCCCTCATGGAGAGCTGTGAAAGAGAGAGGGGAGTTGTCTTTTATCTGAAGGATGAACAGAGACTTGATGGACAGACAGGTAGAATGATTTGACAGAGAAGCAGACATAGATTTCCCACAGAGAGAGAATTGGAAAGGGAAGGGGTTTCTGAAGCACACAAAACAAAAATCAGGAGCAAGTTGTGGAGTTAAACTTGGAAACGACTTAAAGAAGCAGGAAGTAGAGTGGGTGTTCTCTGCCTTCCTGGGCCCTTTGAAAACCATGAATGCAGGGGGGTGGGTGCCTGCTGGGGACTGCTGTGAGCCTCTCACGAAAGGGTCCATGTTTCACTAGACATTTGGGTTACTTATTGAAGACCACCCAAAGAGTAAGAAACCTGGAGGTGGCTTGATGTGCCCACTTCGGCACAGAGATGGCAGCCAGGGTCTGTCTCCTGCACCACCATTCACAATGCCTGCCATCCTGACTTTGACAGTGAAGAGCAGTTTGGCCTGTTTGGTTCTGCATGTGGCTAGAAACATATGGGGTGCACTCCATTTCCATCCTTTGTGGCCAGCTTCTCTCAGCCTTTTTAAGCCTACCCCATCACTGCAGGATGTTTAAGCTTGTTCTTTACCAGATTCTTTGTGTACAGGAAATCCATTGAGTGACTCTGAGTGCTCAGTTGAGCTGTTCCATTTGTAACCAGCGTTGACTGCAGTGAACTTTCAGATCCCCTGGTGAATGAGGTGCACATTCATTGAGATTACCCCTGTTGGAAATAGCAATATGCAAATGGAATTTACTTTCCCACCAACCTGCTGACATAACCCATCAGAGCTGAGTTTCTGAAGCGTGCCTGGTGCCTGCGGGGTGGTTTCAGTGCCCCCTTAAGCAGGCCATGGGAAGCAAAGGGAAATGGTGATGTTCCACACGTGACGTTCCACGTAACCCTAACCCTAATCCCACCTCTGTTAGAATAGCACTCTCAAGTCTGCTGGGTTAGCTCTGGGTCTCTGGGTCAAGCCCAATTGTCTTGTAGTTCAATTGGAGTGGAGCAACAGAGAACCCTAGAAAGCCAAAGTTGCCGCCATCATTACCCAGTATGTATGTATTAAGCAAGGCTGGAATGTCCATTTTGTTGCTGGTGGGCACCTGGAGAGGGAAACACTGAAGGAAAATGAAACCAGCTGGTTCTGCGGATATGAGGAGACAAGATGCTGATCTCAGAAACACAACTACTGAAATAGTAGCTGTAATGGAAGAAAGATCTTCTTGGATCACTTGAGGAAAGCTTCAGGACATACAGGCAGCTGTGAGGCCAGAGATGGGTGGGACTCCCTAGTAGCCCCTGGGAGTGGTGGGGTGAGTCAGATGGATGGGAAAGCAGCATCAGGGCAGGTCTTCATGAACAGCTGTGTTTAGAGACAGGAAGTGGGGCGGACTTGGTTTGAAACATGAAGACATACTGCCCTAGGTTTCTTTCTATTGCTGTGATAAAACACTATCAGTTATGAAGTAAAAACAAAATGGTTTTATGGTTGGGGTCACCACAAGATGAGGAACTGTACTAAAGGGTCACAGCATTAGGAAGGTTGAGGACCTCTACTACAGGTTTGCCCCAGCCTAATGATCAGCTACCTTTCTTTTACAATGCAGGCCCAAATGCCTAGGGATGGTGCCACCCCTAGTGGTCTGTGCCCTCCTGCATCAATTGGCAATCAAGAAAATGCCCCACAGATATGTGTCTAGGCCACTCTGATGGTGGCAGGTCTTCAAAGGAGGCTTTCTTTCTAGACTGACAAGCAAGATCTTCCATGATAGATGCCCCCAAGGAAAGGCCAGTACCACAGCAGACTGGCAAGCTGTTCTTGATGCTTCAGCACCCACCTTTCCTCTGCCAGTAGGAGTTAAAGCTTCCGCTCTGTCTGCAGTCAGGAAATCTGGGAAAAGTGTCTTCTCTCCTTCATTCTGTGGAACAGAGTTTGTGTGTATAGATTGCTCTCTCAGAGACAGCGGTAGGTAGGTGTTGGGATTTGTTTTTAACCCCCGTGGACAGCATTTTCCCTTCTGGATGGTCATTTGCCTTAGAAACTGCCCAGTAAGGAATATTGCACTGCCTTACCCTCATGTAGCCTAGTACCCAACCATAAGGTCTTCTAGGATTTCAGAAGAACCCAAGTGTTGGCTCCTGTACCACCAACCCCAGAGTTCATGGCTCCATCTCATTAGTGAGCCGCTCTGCCATTGTGCAGTGACATTTATGGTCCCTACGTTGATTATTGGGGCAATATATACATATGAAAAACTTGTCCTAAGGTCTGGGTAGTTCTAAGCAAGAGGAAAGGAAAGTGCAGAGCACCAACATTGTCCTGTGTTAGAGATGAGGAGTTGGGGTTAGCCTAGAGGGAAGAAGTAACTTGTCCAGGGCCACAGGCAGAACAGTCAGAGGGACCTGCTTGATACTAAGCAGTCCTGGTATCTTCTAGGCATGTGGCTTTCAAGAAGGAGTGCCCATCAGAATGACACACAGCTTTTCCTGCACCTGGGCCAGGTACTCTTGAGTTTACAAGGAAAGGGTGAGGTTGGGCTTGAGTGAAATTGTAGCATTTACTTAAATGACTCTGAAAGACAAGCCTGGTAAGAATGTCTTCCAGGACGCTTGGTTGTTGCTTTCTTTCATGTTACATATTATCCTTTGGTACTTTATAAAGAAAAGAAGTTAGTTAGGTTAGTATTTTGTGTTTCCTTGTGTGGTATCAGGTAAGAACATCATGACAGATGGTACCACAATAGCAGAAATATATGCAAAGAGACCACAGTGGAAACAGGAATTCACACTTGCTGTTTTATAACAACCTGCTTTCACGGGAACTACATTAATCCCTTCCAAGGGAGGCAGGCCCCAGTTAGTTAAGGATCAATCACCAGATTCTGCCTTGTAAACAGTGCCTTGCTTCTTGCAGATGATCCTCATAGGGATCACACTCAAAGTGTCCAAGCAAATTAGTTATTTAAGGGAGAGGACAATCACTTCCTCTATTCTCTATCCCCATGAAATCACTGGAAACAAAAACATGCTAAATATTAAAGAACAAAGTCCTTGATAAGCCACTAGGAAATAGTCTCTTGAGGAAAAAAAAAATCTGGATTTTTAAAAACATCTTCAATAAAATTAATTTAGCATAAAATCTGAATTTAACACAAATTTGCATGTTAAATTCAAGACATTCACACTAGCCTACAAAAAGGAACTACATTTTAGTAATTAATAGACCCTGTCTAGTATATATAATATTTAAGAAAGCACTTTGTATTTCAAAATCTCTTGATGGCATTCTGTCCTGCTTCCCAGAGTAAAGAAACTTCAAAAATAGGAAAGGAAGAAAGGACATGGGTCGAACAGCAGCATCTGCTGACTAGGAATGTTTTCCAGCATCCAGCTGGAAATGATCTTCATGTATAACTAACCCCCTCCAGCCCAGAAAAGCATGAGCATGTGAGGACCATGAGTGTCGGGCATGCAAACTTAGAATGCTGGCACAGATAGCAATGGTTGTTTAGTCCTCCTTCTAAAATTAGCCTTATATGTCTATGTGTAATACACACATGGTATTTATTTGGGCTTACTTGTGCATAAAAGGATTTCTGAAAATGCCTCTAGAACAGGCAGAATCTGCTTCAACCAGCAGGAGCTCCTGTTATGTTATAGACAGCCAAATTCTGCTTTCCTGTGACCTTGCTCATTATTTAATCCCTGGGCTCATTACTGGCCAGAAAAGCTTAATTCACTCCACAGTTACATAGGTGAGTAAAAGGACTGACGGTACTGTAACTCCTAGGGTTGACCCCTTGCTGTACCTTCCCTCTACCAACATCTTTATTTCCAAAGCTAGCGTTTCTGGAAGAGAGTTTCCTTGGATCAGTATTTAGTATAAAGGGACAGTGCAGACATGGATGGACCTAGACGAGTGCTGGATGGACCTAGACGAGTGCTGGTTTCCAAAGCAAAGACAGCCTGTAGCCATATCACAGTAGCATCACCTTCTCAGCCACCAGTGCCAAAGTCCTGAGAGCACGTGCCCTTCAGGTGCCCTTTAGAGTTGCAACACAGTTTCAACGTACACAAGAAATTGTGTAAAAATGATGTGTTTTATTTTTGGAAATTGTGGTTCCTAACTGGTGTTTGATTCGAATCATTGCTAAATAGTTTCTATAACTTAACCTTTGTCCAGTGGATGATTATTTGAGGAAGCAGTCACTGGAGGAGACCTTTGGTGCTGTGACACCCTTTCAGGTCATTTGAGGAGTCTGCTCTTCATACTCTGCTCCTGAAGTGTTTCCTTCCTGTGTTATTAGGGCCTTGTTTTCTGATCCGTTCATTAAACCATTGGGTCTTGCTCTGCTCACAATGCTAGGAGAATGCTGTCCCTTTTGTTTCCTGAATTCTGAGGAAGACTTACAGAAAAATCTGCTCCTGCCACCCAATTGTCATAATAAATTAAACCAGCCTGAACTTACTGTACACAAAAGACATAGGAATGGTGGGCATATGGCACCATCCTCCCTTCCCCAGACCATCAGATAATACAGGGTCAGGCTGGAGGGGAGAGAGGGAAAGCAGATGTCAGCATCTGTAAGAGCCTCTGCTGTTAATGCCATCCCATGTAAATCACTGCCTTCTTAAGTGATTCTTGCTTCTATACCAGGCAATGTCCAGTGCTTCAAATAGGTCAGGAAAATCCAGGGCTGGCAGTTCTTCTCCAGAGTTTACAGAGAGGAGCCTTCTACTCCACTCCATTTGAAAATCTTATTTTGTAAAACTCCTTTTAATTGCTTTGTGCCTTCTATAGTAATCTAGGGGAGGGGGTGCTTGTATGTGTATATGAATAGAAACCAGAGAAAGACATTACCACTTTTTGACTTCATGCCTTGAGACAAGAGTCTCTCACTGAGCTAGAAGGTCACCAGTTCAGCTAGGCTGGCTGGCCAAAGGGCTCTTAGGATCCCCACCTGATGAGTGGTTAAAGGTAAACACAGTCAATACCCAGATTTTATTTTTAATCTGGGTGGAGGTTCTTGTCCTTATTACTTTTACATTGTGACAAAACACCACAGCCCAGGAAACTTGTAAAAGAGTTGAACTGGGCTTATCATTTCAGAGAATAGAGTGGAACGTGGATAGTGGAACACTGTCATGGTTCAGGAAGAGTGGAGAGCTTACACTGTAATCCACAAGCAAGAGGCAGAGAGAGCTAACTGGGAATGATATGTGTGCTTGAAACCTCAAAACCAGCCCCCAGCCTCAAAGCTCCCCTCACTCTCCTCCAGCAAGTGACACGCCTCCAAGTAAGGCAGGCCTCCAAACACTTTCCAAAAATGTCCCACCTGGGAGCAAATATTCAAACAAAGGAGCCCGTGGAAGCCAGATCCTGAAAGATAAACATGCTATGTACTCACTCATAAGTGGATTTTAGATGAAAATCCAAGGATAACCAGGCTGCAATCCACAGCTCCTGAGCAGATAGTAAACAGGAAGAACTTAAGAGAGGTATCCATGGATCCTCCTGGGAGGGGAACAGAGAAGATCTCCTGAGTAAATTGGGACCATAGGAGGGAGGTGAGAAGAGAACGGAGGGAATGAGATGGTTGAGTTGAGAGAGCAACAAAATAGGTATCTTAATAGAGGGAGACATTGTGGGGTTAGCGAGAAAGCTAGTGCTAGGAAAATGCCCAAGAACTAAAATAAAATGACCCTGTCTAAGACTCCAAGCAATAGTGGAGAAGGTGCCTGAACTGGCCTTCCCCTATAATCAAACTGATGACCACCCTAATTGTCATTGTTGTACCCATGTCTAGAGACCCCCAAAGACCACCAGGGAACTGGATTCTGATGCAAACACAGGAGGGTCAGTTTATTCTTTTGGGCAGGTTCTAACCTGGAAACCCTATGTTCCAACACAGTAGAGGCAATTTCACCCCAAAGCTCAGGGGTGAGAGGGTTTTCAAAGGAAAAAAAATACATAAGTGGGGTGTTATATGTCTTGGCATTTCATAATTAGGTAATGAGGCAGAGTAATTTTTGGAAATTATTTGTTAAGCTTTTGTGAAACCAAGTTTTGAATCTTATTAGCTATCAGGAGAGTTCCTGAGATTTTTCCTAGATTCTTCTTAGACCTGGGCCCTGCCCTCAAGCACTAGATGTCCTAGAAAAATGGTCTTTCCCTGAGATAAAGTTTTGGAAAGGTAAATCTATGCCTTCACATCATCATAAAATGTTCATCCGGCAATTAATGGAAGCAGATACAGAAATCCTCAGCTAAGCACAGGGTCGAGCTCCCAGTCCAGGTGAAGAGAGAGAAGAAAGATTATATGAGCAAAGGGGTCAAGATCATAATGAGGAGCTCCACAGAGACAGCTGACCCAAGCTGTCTTGACCCAGCTGACTCTGAGTTGACAGCTGGTGAACCTACATGAACTGAACTAAGCCCTCCAAATGTGGATGACAGTTGAATGGTGTAGGCAACTTGTGGGGCCTCTGGCAGTGGGACAAGAATTTATTCCTAGTGCATGAACTGGCTTCTTGAGCCCATTTCCTACAGAGGAACACCTTGCTTAGTCTTGATGCAGGGAAGGGATCCTACCTCAACTGGTTATACCAGACTGCATTGACTCACCCTGGGAGTCCTTATCTTCTCTGAGGAGTCGGGGTGCACATGGGGGGAGAAGAATGGGAAGGACCAGAAGGAGGAGCAGTGGTAGGTATGCTAAAAAAATTTTTTAAAGCCATTCTCATTGAAACTACTATACACCTTGTGCTGTAGAGCAAGCAAGCAGTCTTCCCACTGAACCATCTATGTCCCCAAGATCAAGATGGCTGTGCTCTATTGTACACCTTTGGACTATCATTAATGCTTCTCTCCGTTAATACTCCTAACAACAACAAAACAAACAAAAATGCTAATTAATGAAATGATAGTAATTTCTTTTTTGAGGGGTGTTGTAAGGAGCAAATAACCTGATATAAAGCCCCCAACACAATGCTTAACACAGAAAAGCACCCTGCTGTGTTCCCTCAGCTCCAGAGATTGACCTAACAAAAAGCTCAGAAAGGCACAGCTGTGATCTGCTGGGCTGTGCTTGCTCTAATGGAGGACACAACCTGCACAGGCCTAAATCTAGGATGTGGGCTTATCATATACAGCTGAACAAAAAAGCAGATTTAACTAATCTAGGTAGGAGGTCTCTGTTGGGGAGCAGTCCCAGGCTGCCTCATCTTGGAGGGGGACGCTGTTTGATAGTTACTGCATACACTGGTCAATCATTAGTAAACACTACACTTGGACCAGTGGAAGGCTTTGCCACTCTCATGGATCTGAGGCATTGTGGTCCTTAACATAACTCTGTCAGCACACATTAAATCAAGCCTTTCTCTGCTCTCCATGTTACTGCTTTTCAACATGAAATAGTCGTAAAATTACTTCATTCATTCATTCATTCATTCATTCACTTGTGGATAAACATGTGAGACATTTAGCTATCTTTATTTAATTATTTGCCTTGGTGTTTTGCCTGGAACTGAAACTACAGACAGTTGTTAGCTGCCATGTGGGTGCTGGGAATCGAACCCGGATCCTCTAGAAGAGCAGAGGGTGCTCTTAACCGCTGAGCCATCTCTCCAGCCCTCGACATTTAGCTATCTTAAGTCAGTCATGAAAATATGAACAAATCTTTTCTGAACCACTCTTGCTGTCCTGGGAGCAGGTAAACTTTGGTCCCAGTGTTGACTATAAACATTTGTCTGAACAGATGGATGAAGTATAAAAGGGCAGGGGCTAAGCAAGTTACTCTGTTGTGGGTCACAGTACACCTTCTCATGGACCTATGTCAACAGCTGAAAACTTGTTTGGATACCTCATATGGATACACAGTAGCATGGCCCTTGGAACCTGGGTGCCATCTCATGATGGAGGTCAAAGTTCAGAGTCAACACTTTTGACCTAATCAAATATATGGGAAAACCAGAAATTCCCCGCAGGCTTCTAAAATCTGTGCAAGGAAACATACTAGTAAGTATTCATTGGTTCAGAATAGGCAGTTTTGCTGGATACCCATAGGAAAGAAATAAGATGGATATATCCTTGCTAGTTGTTGTGGCCACGCCCCCACCTGCAGAGGAGCTCTGACAGGCTCCCACCACATGGGAGACACTCTTTTCTCCTTCTCTGCTCTCTACTCCCCTCTCTCTCCCTTTCTTTCTCTTCCCCTCCCCACATCGTTCCTTTAATAAACCTAATGTGGCTCTTTGGCAGCATGCTAGCGTGTCCACATGTTCTTCCACGCACAAAATACTAACAATCCTATTTCTTTTTTTTTTTTTTAACTTTATTTATTTATTTATTTGCCTTGGTGTTTAACTGAAACTACAGACAGTTGTTAGCCACCATGTGGTTGCTGGGAATCGAACTCGGGTCCTCTGGAAGAGCAGATGGTGCTCTTAACCACTGAGCCATCTCTCCAGCCCCACTAACAATCCTATTTCTAATATAGCAACTATCAGACATAAAAACACCTATGGATGATAGTTTCACATTATATAATATGTAATTGCTGTGCTGTGCGGCTTGCACTAACCCAGGTATTTAGGGAGGTCTTTTTCTCTGCATTAGTTACTGTGAAAGGGGCAGTGGGGCAAGAGGCTCAGGACGTGGATTTGATGTTGGAGAAATATGGGCTAAGGTCTACTATAGCTTTGTGATCTTGGGAATTCTGTAAGTTTCTTGAGCTTTAGTCTCTATGGGTAGGATAAATCCAACCTCTAAGGATATTAAATAAACCTGTATTTGTACAGTGCACTGAGCACTAGTTACAGTCACTGGTACATGGTAATGAAGACATGTAGTCACTGTATTACAATGTTTATATAAAACCAGTTATGTAATGATACATATTGAGTAGTAAATAGTTATTCATGCCTAGTTTCCCATGCCTACCCTATCTATACATAGGTCAGAGCCTTCAGGAATCCTTGAGCCCCTGAGTTATATGCATGTATAGCAGGAATTACTTAATAAAAGGGATTAGTTGCTACAAGTAAAATAGTTAAGGAAGCCTTCACTGAAGTGGGCAACAATGTAAATAGGAACTAAAGCAAGACAAAATTCAAATAGAGCCAAGAAGCCAGCAGAGAATTTAAGTGGAGGCTCTGGACTTGAAAATGCAACATCCCAAGTCAAGGACTTGAACATTATATGTTCTGAAACAGCCGGCACTGTTTCTGGGTAACAATCAAAATTCCAGGCCTATATATGAAGCTAGAAATAAAAAGAAACCTCCCTGGAGTTATGTGAGGACCTGGGACAGTGCCTGTCACCTGGTACCTGGTATTTGGTACACGTTCTATAGAAACAAGCTTCTTTTGTGATTTGGAGTTTTATTATGGATGCAGAATTGTGAGAAAGCCTTGAGTGCAAACCCTTTGAACTTTTTGTGAGGCACGCTGGAAACCCACTGGATCTTGCTTAAGTCAGCTTTTCCAAGCTGTAAGCTGGTAGTGTGACCCTAAGACACCCTGGGCTGCAATGATTCAGACTAGGGCGCCCCCAATCACCCCGGTATCAACAGTAGCTTTGGCTTGAGGTGCTGAAAGCCTAGATTCAGCTAAACTAGAACTTAGAAATTGGGAAGAATGAAAATAGAATTTGTCAAAGTAGCATTTGAGGGCACTGAGAGTATTCTAGCCTGAGATCACTCTGTCCACTGGAACAGGCACTACTAATGCCAATAAGGTGTTGAAACTATTGAGCCCTCAGTTCTGCTGATCCACTTAAGATACAGTGGGTTTCAATGATTCACCCAAAAATGCAAACTATCTCCATAAATTTTTATATGAACTTTGAAGTAAACCAATTTAAAGTAGCAAGGGACAAGCTGGGATTTTAATTTATCCAACAGTAAAAGCCCTTGGTGACTCTGACAGCATGAGTACCTGCATTGAAGACAGTGGGAGCACTGTTGGAAGGCTACCAACAACTGGCTAGCACAGATTGTCTAGCATTGTGGCTCTTCCCAAAAGGAAGTGTCTATCATGGAGACAGACTTAGACTTTAGAGCAGAGCAGAATGTCAACCAATAGAACAGTCTCATACTGAAAGGAAGTCAACCCTGAAGGCTACTGTCCTCAAATAGAGAATCACCCAGGGCTTAGTCAGAGCTTTGAAAAGTCATACATAGACAGAAAACAGCAATCTTCTAAATTGACCCATTTTAATTCCAGGCGGAAGTAAAGATGAGCAGGAGCCAGAGGCAGAGCCTGGCTATCACTACTGGTATTTCAGGAAAGTCTTCCAAGGAAGCTTTTAAATTGTCTGTCTGGGTCCAATTGCAGACCTCCTGATGCAGGTTTCTGAAGCAAGTGCCCCAGGTGTTCTTAGATGCTCTGTGAAGCCAGGGCCTCACTGCCAGGGCCAGCAGCTCCTGCACACTGGATGTACTATGGAGATTGGCTCATTCTCCTGGCTCCTTCCCAGTACCTCAGGCCACATGGGATGTTGCAATCATCTGTGTCTTTAGCAGTAATCTCACCTAGGATCTGGGGCAGTGGTCCTGTTCTCCTTAATCTCTCTCTTCTTGCAAATTTACTCCATGCCACAGTTCTGCTCACACTGCTCTGGGGACCAGTTGTGTAAATGAGTCCAGTGTCGTCTTTTATACAGTAAGGCTAGGTGACAAATGCCACTCCTTTCTGCCAGCTCCATCCTAGACTCTCGCTGTTCAGGACAAGCCTCACAGGGTGGCAGACAATAGCATCTGGAGAGTCACGTAGCCTGAGCTGAAGTCCCACCATGTGTGACTTTAGGTAATACATTTTTGCTTTACACCATTTGCAAAACAGAAGTGATAAAGTGTTAGGGCTCCTGACGTTGTTAAGACAATTCAATGCAATGATGTGTACATCAGGTGCAGATAAAATACTCAGCAAATGGTGGCAGTTGTCAGAATTAACCATTGTAACTACTGTCTCTATCAGTATTATTTCTTTTTTTAAAAAATATTTATTTATTATGCATACAGTTTACAGAAGAGGGTACCAGATGTCATCATAGATGGTAGTGAGCATCCATGTGGTTTTGCTGGGAATTGAACTCAGGACCTCGGGAAGAACAGTCAGTGTTCTTAACCTCTGAGCCATCTCTCCAGCCCCATTATTATTTCAAAACATGACTGAAAAGGCAAGTGAAGATCAGCTAAAGAGAGATGTTAGAGAAGAACCTCACAGGTGAGCTCTGCTGAGGCCTTGCAAAAGATGTTCTTCTCCTTTAGGATTGGCTGACTCTGAACTGTGTAACTCGAGATGATCTTCTGGATCAAAATAAGACACAATACCCTCTCCATGCAAAGTGTGTGTTCCTCCTCGCCTGCAGACCTCCCTTATTGCTCCTCCTCCATTTTCTCCCTACAAACCATCACAGGATTGTTCAGAGGAGCTGGTAGATTGTGAAGCTTGACCACAGACTTGACCTCACTAATAGCTTCAGTTGGGAAAAAGAGAAGGCGAATATGAAGACTCGGGCCTCCCTCCATTGAAGGCTAGGAGTCTGAGGTGGTCAGCAGTGATAACAGGACAGTAGTAGAAATCCTAGCTAATCTGCAAGCTATTAACAACCAGTTAATAATTCTGTGTGACTTATGGTTCAGTTATAGCAAACAGAAAGCACCCTGACATTTTAGCAGAATTGCTCTGTGTAATCATTGAACTGCAGATCAGGCTCTGACTAGAGTCCCTAGAAAGGACTCCGAACCACCTCCATTAGCCCAGGGTTCATTGCGGAGTGAAGAGCCAGAAAGCTGCCATGCCACGTGGCCTCTCTGTAACTGACTGCTGACTAGACTCTGGAATAGACACACACACACACACACACACACACACACACACACACACACACACACACACTTTCTTGTCTGCAAAAATTCCTGACACTCTCAACAGCCAGATCATTTCCAAATGCTTTGACTACCGTTCTGGTGGCAATACGACCTAGGTGTGGTCATTTGCTATGACTACTATCCAGTTACCACAGGCCAGGTGCTTCAACAAGTTTGTCTTTTATTGTTTCTGAGGAGTCGAAATCCAAGATCCAAATGCTAGACTACGTGTCTCCTCATTGTAAACCTCTAGACCCAAATTTCCCTTTCTGAACACAGTGTCCTATAGGATGAGGGACTGCTCTCACCATTTCATTCTAACTCAGTTGCCTCTTAGACAAACCTGTCTTCAGATAGAGTCAGGCTCTTAAGTGTTGGAGGTAGACCAGCAGCATAGAAATTTGGAATGAGGAACACTCCATTCCTGCTAATCCCTCCCATTACCATTGAGACATACCAGTTCTTGCTTTCTAGCACTGCAGTTCAGTGAGGTATGCCAGAAAGAGGGCAGAACTCTACCAAGCACCAGGAACTAACTATAGAAGGAACTACAAAAAGTGTGCTACACACCGCATAGTATCTGATAAGAGAATACAGGTACTAAACACTCTGAAAATCACTCTCTATTAGTCTACATGCTTTTTCCCAGTGATAGGGATTGAATCTAAGGCCTCTCTTAGACTAAGCATCCTACCACTGAGCCATACCTATACTCATGCTAATCTTATCTGATAATATTATTATGTATTTAGTGTTCTGCCTGTGTGTATGTCTACAAACCAGAAGAGGGCACCAGATCTCATTATAGATGGTTATGAGCCTCCTTGTGGTTGCTGGGAATTGAACTAAGGACCTCTGGAAGAGCAACCAGTGCTCTTTACCTCTGAGCCATCTCTCTAGCCCTTATCCAGTACTTTTAACAGTTCTTTGAAATAGTCAAGTAGGATGACCCCATTTTTATCACGAGAAAATCAAGGCTTAAACAGTTAGCAAGTTGTACACAAGACCTTTGCTGGAGTGAGCAAAACACTTTGCTAATCCTGAACTGCATGTCCAGGGCATGCAGAGCAGCATCCAAACTAGCAAATGTCAAAGGAGCAGCTGCCTGTGAGATCCAGCTAAGGAGTTTCCATTTTTCTAGACATCCTCCTATGTTGAAAAATCTATCTATCTGTCTATCTATCCATCCATCTGAGGCAGTCTCACTGTGTAGCTTTGGCTGGTCTTGAGCTTTTAGATGTCTGCCTGCTTCTGAGAGCTGAGAATAAAGGCTTGCACCACTGTGCTCAGCTGAAATCTCTTTTTCAAAGGGTGACACTGAATTTGAAGTTCAAACACACACTATGTAGAGACTGTGGTCCCAGTCAAACCATCTAAGGCTGGCATTGGCCTTCAGGTTCTGATATGAATGGAAGTGCTCATGAAGATGAAGGACTGCGACAGGCTGCTCTGCACTCTACCCCTCTTAGGCCGTGTTCAAAAGCTGCTACTACCTCATTATATAGCTTTATAATTCTCCAGCAGTGCTCTAATCTTGATTCACACCAAGAATATGGGCCTGAGCTCAACATTTCCTAGGATCCAGGTATATGGTGTGTTGACAATAGTGTGTATCTGTGTTCCATCTCCCACAGCCTCTTAAGGCAGCTCTTCTTGTCTCTCTTTTATAGACAGCATGGAGAGAGCGGGGTAAATGGAATGCTGCTGTTTTGTTACAGCCACAGAAGGCTGTTTGTTCTTGGAAGTTGCTTCGCCCCAGTGATTCGCTCTGGGCCAGGCCACCATGACTTGTCATTCAGACTACAGGCTCCTCTGTTCCTTCCACTGAGAGTATACTCAGTGACACATTTTTATGCCCACTCTCCTTTCTGGCTTAGGTCCTCTTGACACATTTAAATGCCTGTGTTTCCTTCATGGAACATCTTGTTCCTAGGAATTTCTAAGAACCTGAGAATTTAGGCAAATGATGGCATCAAAACCAGTGCAAACCATTTGATTAGCTGAACACTCTACGTTTATCCCATGTATGAACCAGAAAAGAAAGAATAACCAGGTTCCATCAGATGGACATTGGCTTAAGGTCTTGAGGTTTTTGTCCCCACTGGGCAGAGTAGAATTCTGGAATTCCAGACCATCCCTACCTGCCACTGCTGACTTTAGCCTTTGCCTATAAGCTACAGAGAATGTTCTTTGCTAACTCCCGGTTGCAAAAGTGAAGTCTGCTGTGGCTGTGGGCAAAATAAGTCTTGTACCCCAGGTAGTGATGCATAAACACAAGGCAGTCAGCAAGCCCCTACTCCAGTTACAGAGTGTTAAAGGTGCTCCTAGTGAAGAGCCACATTGTGGAATATTCTGTGGTGACTCCAGTGTGCATGAGTCATCTTAATTGGAATAGTGCCCTTACTGTGTGGCAGGTAGGAAGGGCGACTTCTGGAGAGAAAAGTCTCACATGCTACACAAAGTGCAGACTGGTTGCCTGGAAGCCAACCTTCCCAGTTCCGGTTGCCTCACCTTTAAAACAATAGTAATGACCCAGTGCAGGGTTTTAACAAGACTTCCTGAAATGCTATATGCAAGCAACAAGCAAACTCCCAGTTTCCATGAGGATACCAGGTTGTGTTTGCCCTTGGACATTGTGCTTGGATAAAGCAAGCGGGTGCACAGACAGAAAACCTCTCCTGCCCAGGATGGAAGAATGGAGACACTCTTTTCCCAGTCTTTCTGTCCTCTGCTCCAGGACATTGGTTGGGGCTTTCCACAATCTGCTAGAGGAAGATCATCTTTAGCCAGTCCAGACCTAGCAAGGCCTCCTTCCTTCCAAGCACTGAAGAGTCACAACCTCTATTTAGACTTGAGGCAGCATAATAGAGGAATTTTTTTGTCTCTGGAAGAGGCTCCTCGACTTAAAATTATAAAATTTTGATCTGCATTCTCCTGAAGAACAAAACTATAATCAGAGCCCTTTCCTTCCCAGTGGCCCAGAGTCTGTTTCCTAGGGATGCCCACAAGTACCCACATTGAATTGACTTTCCAAAGCTATTGCTGCAGAAATATGATAGAAACTCTTTGTATTTAAGAATGAAGCTAAAATGCTTTCATCTGTAAATGTTACCTAGTTTTCTAGGTAGGATTATTCCTGTGCCAGCAGAGAGAAAGAAACTTACAGACAAGTTGCATTTGAGCTTGGAAACTGAGAAGGGTAACAGGCAGTGGGCAGGGTTGGGCTCCCCTGAGGGAGAAAGGGAAAGCATTTACTCCCTGAGGGCTGCCTCTGTGAGGGTGGGCTTGTGTCTTTCTGTCATCCCATCTCAGCACACCCAGCCTCTTACCAGACGTGCTTAACTCAAAACATCTTATTCTATGTGGTGTCTCAGACCTGTCATCATAGCACTTGGGAGGGAGACATAAGGATTGCCATAAGTTCAAGGCCAGCCTGAGACAGATACTGCTACCTGTGTGGCCAGTAGCAAATAATCCACAATCAGCCATTACTAGTGTGATCAAGTCCAGTGAAGGAGCAACAGAGGCCCGAGCTGGCAAGAATTAACTGTGCATTGCTGGGGTTTTTTTTTTTTTTTAATCTTTATTTTATTTTCTTTTGTTTTGGCTTACAAGTGAGCTGGCTTAAATACTAGTTCTACACAGTGGAGACAGGGAAATGTCTTCTGTGTATCTCCATCTAGGTATCTTCACTGAGTGGGATCTTCCCAGGCCTTTAGACACAGAGCTTGACTGTGGATTATTTGCTGATGGCCACACAGGTAGGAGCAATGAGTGATGTTGTCCCTATGTGAGTGACCTCTTCTTCAGTCACAAAAAAAATTTCCCTGGCTCTGGAAACTGCACCCCGAAGTTTGATGAAAAGAGAATGCTTGGCATTATTTTCCTGCAAAGGGAACGTAGAGAAACCATGAGGTGCAGCCTACAGATCACAGGCCACTCTGAAATGGAGTCATGGTCACATTCAAGTAGCCAGGAGCTAGAAGAAAAGTCCCTTCTCCTAGAGTCCTAGATGCAGGGACAGACTTTGTCACCAACTTGTGTGCATCAGAGCCCTGCACTCTGTGCAAGGTGAGGTTGCCCGTGCCTTG
Organism: Sigmodon hispidus; assembly: GCA_004025045.1. Lineage (NCBI taxonomy): Eukaryota > Metazoa > Chordata > Mammalia > Rodentia > Cricetidae > Sigmodon > Sigmodon hispidus. The sequence goes on from PVIH01015947.1 coordinate 38,437, forward strand.
ATGGCAGTTCAGACACCTGATTAATAGACCTCAGCCTGGGCCTCTCCCTTGGGCAGGGCTACGCGACTAGAATCTGGGGAAGAGTCTGCTAGTCTGTGTGTTGAATCAAGGTCACTTAAGGCCTTAGACAAGGCAAGGCCACCCTGCCATGCATTTCCTTCTCCTATTTCCTGTACCTCTGTCCTTTGGGGGGGCTTGCTATTCCACCAATGTTCTCTTTGCTTTTGTACTGATACTAATGTGGCAGAATTGCCTAAGGACCTGTTCTAAAGGGCCCCCTGCCTAGACCACATCAGTCAAAACCCTTGCAGTCCACCAAGCAGGTAGAAAGGGTGGACAGCACAGGTGCGTAAGGGAGGGGATCCCAGCAATAGCAGCTGCAGTTTATGGAGCCCATTGTTCTGGGCCCCACACTAGATAAGCATTAGGGATTTGAATTTGCCCTATGCTGCAAAGAAAAAAAGAACCTTTAAAGTGGACAATGGTGTCCTTATGTTACAAGTGAGAAGAAAAGCACACTGAAATGACCTGCCTGCTCTCAACCTTCTCTTGAGTAGCAGTGGAGTATCCAAGCGTGGTGACTGTAAGCCCAACACCAAGGCTTACTCCAAAGTCCTGCACAGAGAATGACTGGTAGTGTTTTAGTTTAGTTTAGGCTAGGTTTTGTTTTTTGAGGCAATGGTGTTTTTTGTTTTTGCACAAATGTGTAGAAATTGATACCAAAGGATATTAATCATTGACTTAGGCCTTAGAGACATCCATGTCTGGGGACACTCATGTGGTCTGTGTTACTGGTGTTTTATACCTTGTCTGGCCAAAGCTCTGTGCAGCAGCTAGCCCTCCCAAAGAGTGAGTCAGCCTGGGTTTGCTGCTGGCGCCATGGTGCCCTAGACTGCTGAATCCTCACATAGTGCCAGGGAGGCACACCTACTGCCCACCTGCTCTCATGAGTCACAAAGCTGCTGCCCTTCTGCCAGCTCTGCCTTTTTCTCTACTTGCCACCACTCTGGGTGTGAATGTAACCATATATGGCAAGGGCACCAGGCAGACACTTTTCCTGGGCCTGTCTTCCTCTTGAAATGGTGCCATTGCCTAAGCAGACAGGTCAAAGCTCAAGGACCAGGCTCTTTCCACTGCTTTGCATCAGGTGGTTGTGAAGACAGGGCATCAGGGTAGCTTAGATTCTATGGGCACAAGCCAGGAAGGAGGATCAACCCTCCAAAATGATGTAAGGGCAGGTAATGGGATGGGCAAAGGTCTTGGGCACCAGTATGAGGCAGATATGATAACATTTTACTATTTCAGCTATTGTATACATTTAGCATTTTGTAGTTCTATCATGACCGCCCCTCAGCTGAAGAAAGACTTGCTTACCTCCCAACACTCAGACTTACTGCACATCTGAAGACCCCTAACATTGCCATGGGTGCGTGTCTCTTTAGAGGAGGTAAAGAGTTTTTCATCAGGCTAATAGAAGCGAAGCGAAGCCTTCTGTTTTGGGGATTGCAGCGATAGTAACATGCTTTTTGCTTCTGCTGTAGGTTCTTTACTGCAACTGGTTTGTTTGCGGCTTTTTCCTTATAAAGTTCTTTAAAGGACATTTTACTGTAGTGTGTTGGGGCACACAGGTTAAACTAATTGATGCTAGATTTCTCCAGGAAGGTTTTGTAGGTACACAAATGAATGGTGGGCTGACACATCTGGATTGTCAGCCGAATGGCTGTGGCACACTTCTGGCTGGGATGATGGGAAGATGCAGCCTTTCCTCTTCAAGCAGCACTTCTCAATGAATGTTTAAATAGCCCAAAGGAAGGCTGGTCACCTTCTTAAAAATTCTCTTCAGATTTCAGGGAAGATAATCTTCAAACATGTCCAGCAAGACAGCAAGCACCAACAACATAGCCCAGGCTAGGAGAACTGTGCAGCAGTTGAGATTAGAAGCCTCCATCGAAAGAATAAAGGTAAGTGTGGGTGAACTGGTGGCGTATTCTGCATAATTCCCCAGTGCAAGTCGGAAAACAGGACCATGTTTAACTTGCTTCCAGGCTTCTCCTGGATCAGGCTGAGAATAACTTTGTTTTTATTTCCTACCTAGCACAGGTATTACTTTAAAACAGATGAAGGGCCAGATAGGTAAGCTAGCCTCTCTGTCAAGCCCTAGACAGGGTTTCCTGGGAGCCTGCCCTTTGTGAATGACTTATGATCAAGCCTTGTCATGACTCTCTTCTGAGTTGGAACAGGATTCCCAGTGGAGACGATAAACATTCTTGTCTTTCTCCTGCAGTTTATCAAGTGTAGCAAGCCACTGTCAGTCTGAATCATCCGTTAGGAAAATGCTGCCTTTCACTGTGTCATTTTATGTCTACTCTGTGGCCCCAGGTTTACTAAAAGCACCATCTCCAAGCCAGGTCCATTTTCTTAGGTACCTTGACCTTGAAGTGTTCCCCTCAATCCTGAGAGGACTGGCCAGTGAGCACCCTGGAATGTTGTGACTGATGCTGTTTTCTGTAACTGAAGCAGCCACCTGACTGGAGATCGTCACCTGTCTGTGAAGCATGAGGTTGCATGCTGGTCTCTTCAATGAAGTCTACTCCAGATGTCCTTAACAGGACATGGAGTTCCACATACCACACCAGAGTAAGGCATGGTGCCTTCCTGGACTAGGAATATGCTTTTTCCCATGCTAGGTCACTAACAAGAAATCTCAAAGCTTAATCAAGTGCGGGCTCCATAATTCAATTGTTAAACTCTGTTCTGTGTTGCGGTCTCCTTTCTCTTGGATAGAAACTAAAATGTAACTTTCTCTTGATTCACATACCTTTATTTCTTTGCCCCTAATTTTATTTTTAAACATTTTATACTAAAGAATGGCAAATATCCAAATACTTTAAAATAAATAAAAAATAAATATTTTTTATTTTTATTACTAATTTTTTGGTGAGAGAGAGCGAGCAGAAGTAGAGATCACAATACTGTTGTTTTTGAGACTGTTCCCTCCTACTGTGTGAGCCCTCAGGCCATGAGACTTGGCAGCCGGAGTCTTTACTCACTGAGTTGCACATTCTCTTCACTAAGATTTCACAGCAGTTTATTTACACTGTTAAATGTGATTTTATTTTTTTATCAGTGTCTTTCTCTTCCTCCACATTTATTCAGAAGTCATATGAGACTTTTTCTTTAAGATTCTGGAGAAACCATTGTACTTTGGTTTCTATAGCAATGATGTATGTTTTATGGAAGATCTAGGCAGTTTGTTTCGAAGTGTTGCCATCACTTAGACTTGAGATTGATTGTTACTTGTTTCTAGTTAAATGTCTTTGCTAGCTTGCTGCTGAGACATCTTTAATATGGTCATTTGGTTGAGGCAGGTCTTACCTGCCAACACCATTTTCCTTGTATCTGACAAGTGGTCTGAAAACCATACTATGCCACTGACTATTGGGCTAGGATTCTTGTCAATGAAGTCTTCTCTTTTTTATTTGTGCCCACCTCAGGTCTCAAAAGCATCTGCAGACCTGATGTCATACTGTGAGGAACATGCCCGGGGCGACCCTCTGCTGATGGGCATTCCGACTTCGGAAAACCCATTCAAGGATAAGAAGACCTGCATCATCTTATAGTAGACGGGGAAGCAACCCCTCGCCTCTTAGCGCATACCACAACAGCAACCTGAAGAGATGCCTTCAGCTTACCCGGTAACCACAGCTAGTAACTAAAACACTCTTCTCTTGGAATAACAGACCCTGAAGTCTCTCTCTTCCAAGTTGTCCTTTCTTCACCCTTTACTGATTTAATACAGAGTAACAATCTTACTTTCTGTTTGGTAACTATGGTATCACGTTGGGTTACTGTATAAGGAAAGTGGCAGGGGAGTTGGGGAAGCTTGTCTTTACAATATACAGTTGATTAAGATATGTCAAGACCTAATTGTCTAAGCACCAGTAAATTAAAATGTCAAGAATCACTTCAGTCCGAAACCTTTATATTATGTTCTTAATAAGACTTTGGCCAACCTCTCCCCACACAGGAGGCCTGGGGAGGCAGGTATCTACAGCCATATCTTTTTGCACTATCAACACTAACCACACTGAAACTTCCTGCTGTCAGATCTGCCCCGCACAGTTAGACTTTTATCTTGAATTCTGTGTAGGTAAAATAACAGAATCTTTCCTTATAATTTTTGTACAAAAAGGTAATGAAAGAATATTGCGAAGCTCATGTTCATCATAATGAGCTGATGCTGTTCTCTCCTCTCTCGGAATCCTGCTACCCTGTAGTCTGCAATAAACTGTGCCAATGAAAATGCTCAGACTAAACCAAAAGCCCTTTGATGAGGTATTAGGTCATATTTGTCATTTGGGCTTCTGTGATTCTGAGACTAAGAAAGGGGAAGAGACCCTTTGGAGGACCCTGGGCAGCTTCACTCCAGGGCTCATGATCTCTGCTGGCCACCTCAGAAACTTCCTCCCTCGTGGCTGTAATGCAAGAATGAACTGTGAGCCTCAGGGTGAGGAGAGCGAGACTGTGAAAACAGCTGTTCTCCTGGACCCAGCCCGTTCCCTTTCTCCTCACCAGCATACCTGTCTCTTTCTGCTAGAGCAACTGTTTCCAGGGGGGACATTCTCTGCTACCCAGCTGCAAGTGGGTGGATCACAGTGGGGAAAAAACATTCAAGTCATATAAAGACACGCTTTTTGCAGATGCCTGCAGTTTTATCACTACCATGTTCACAAACTACCCAGAGGGAAGGGACCTTTCCAGCAGGAAGCTTGCACTCTGTAGAACAACTCCAGCGTTTCCAGCAGTGGAGTATTGAGGTCACCAGTTTTAGTTTGATCCTGAAAATAGCCCACATGACCTGAGTGTCCAGTGAGAATCCCAGAGGCACATAACCTGCCATGACCAAGGACATATCTTAACTTTGTCACAATGAGAGGATTCATTTAAAATATTCATTTAGAAGCCCAAACTAAACACAAGGCCTATGATATTTAAATTCATTTCATTTCACTAAGGTAACTACTAAGGAAGAATTTTTTTTTACGCGTATCCTAAAAGAAAATCTCTTTTAATATCTATTGCCTGGGTTTAGAGCATCATGTTTCTTGATAATAAACAGATGTAGTACTATTCCTAAATGACTCAGAGACACTATTTCTTCAAGTCACACATCTGCTCAGCACTTAGAACTGAGCATGTAAAAGCACTGCCCCAACCTGTTCTCACCCACTGCTTAGTTTCCAGCTGTATTAAAGGCACCTGTTCAGGAGAGAAAGAAAACATTGGCCTTGCAAAGGTAAAAGTGGAAATGTACACCAAAAGACAATTTTTACATTTAATGGAACATTCTTTTTTTACAAGTATATTTTTCTACTGATGGTTTCAGAACACTAATCTTATAGTCACTCTAATTTTAAACATGCTTCTTTAAGTATTTATAAGGCAGTTTATTACAGAATATTTTTATGTAATCATGTGCACATTATTGGTAGCAATCATAGTATATTCTTTAGTACTCAAACATATGTTTGTTAATATGCTTTTAGTGGTAAGAAATAAACTTGAGGTCCCAGGAGATTTTTGCCTTTTCATTGATTACAGACAGAAATGTCTTGTAACTTCCTAATCAGATCCGAGCTGTGCTCATTATAAAAGTGAAATAAGATCCTTTGATGCTGGACCCAAGAGGGCAAACATTAAGCCAAATGTTGATTTACTTATAACTAAATGTCTATTTGAGAAAGTATAATATATGTATACATATATATGAGATCAGAAGTCACTTTTATTTATCTGTCTTTGTCCACTTATGAAACCAGATAACTGTCTGCAGCAGTATGTTGATGATGGTCATAATAAATGAAAGTCCCATGTGGGTTTTTTTCTTCCTACACTGACACTTGGCTTCATTTCTATGGGTTCGATCTATTTTGTCTGCAGTACCGCCCTGTGAGAAATAGTGTTTATACTCTAATCTCCACAATTCATCATAAATGTGTCTAATTGAAGCCCTGGGGCTGTGGTGAGATAGAGTACACAAGATTCCATGACTCCAAAACATTTTGAAGAAACACACATATTTAAAATTAGGGAAAGTACTTTGTATACAAGGTGGTTCATTAGCTGTGGGTTATAGCTAAATATTTTGTTTTTCTGAAATCATGTTTTTCAATTTTTTACCATATAAAAGTAAAAGAGTGTCATACTTCATTTTCAAGGGATGATTTAGTCTGCTTTTTCTGTATTTGGGTTATTTTTATGCTTTGCTAATCTTTAAGCTATCCATGGGGAAAATTTGATAGCAGTAAGGTAATAATTTTGACTCACTGTTTACACAATGTCAGATGTGTCAAACTAGGGCCAGCAGGGTCGCTCAGTGGGTAAAGGTGCTTGCTGCCAAGGCCAGCAACCTGTGCTAGACCCCTAGGATGTGCAAGGCAGGAGAAAGGAACTGATCCCCACGAGGTCTTCTCTGACTTCTACATGGTCAGTGCATTACCCCCTGCGCACACGTACACACACACACACACACACACACACACACAAATAACATTTTAAAAAGATGTGCCAAATTAACTGTCCAGATGCCACATCTCTACCAGCTTACCACTAAGGAAGCACTGTCAGACTCATCACTCTGAATTTGTCCAGGCCCAGGCCCAAGAGTCATTTCCAATGGAATAAATGTAGTACTGAAGTATGCTATGAAGTTTATTGTTTTCTTTCATCATAAGCCTGTTTGTAGGATAGAACAGAACAGAATGGAAAAGAAAAGAACAGAAAAGAAAGAAAAGAATAGAATAGAATAGAATAGAATAGAATAGAATAGAATAGAATAGAATAGAATAGAATAGAGTAAGCACTTACAGTGGTTGCTTGGTGGTCTGTTTAGTCCTGTGCGGGATGACTTTGGACCAAGTACTCCAGCTCTCCTCTCCTCCTTTGTCACAAGGGAGTAAGAGATACTGGCTGAGCCTCCTCCCTATTCACAGATGCCTCAGTTGAATGACCTTCCTCTCTGCTGGTCCTGCCAGTGTGTTGGTGCTATGAGATGCCTCAAATACTGGTCTGTCTGTAGTGTGTGCTCACCTGATTGCCTATGTCGCATAGTGCCTGTCCTAGGTTTATGGACTTAGTTCTGTAATGTCTCATTTTTAGCCATGTTAACTGCAAACACATATTCTCTTATGTCTCAGTAAAGTTTCATTTAATCAGTTGTTGAGATTTTGTTATTTGATAGTATTCTTTGCCTACTAGTCCAGCATCTTACTCACTTTAACACTGTGATTGTTATTTGGAACTCTGTTCTGTGGGAAAAATAAAAGCGTTTTTCACTTGCTAACATGCTCACAAATGTGAGAGAAGAGTCATTAAAAGCCTGCTTTATTCACTGGGTCACTGCGTCATTGACTTCTTCCTGTGTTTGGCTCAATAAATTAATAAAAGACCATTTCTCTTCCCTTTTCCCTCTTCTCACTTGACATTTTCTATGTACCATCTGAGAGCCAGGTGCTTATGACAGGCAGGCAAACAAGGCTTACCCAAGCCCTGACAGCCTTGCAGGGTGGGGTGAAGAGAGTAGGATGACCCTTACCTGCCTCAGTCATTACACTGCCATGTGTAAGAGTGATGAGTCAGGCTAGAGAGATGGCTCAGCGGTTAAGAGCACCGTCTGCTCTTCCAGAGGACCTGGGTTCGATTCCCAGCACCCACATGGCAGCTAACAACTGTCTGTAGTTCCAGTTCCAGGCAAACACCAAGGCAAATAAATAAATAAATAAAGTTAAAATATTGATATATATATATACATATATAGTGTCACATCCAAATCTTCTAGGAGGTGATATGTATGCTGAGGACTGAGAAGGAGAAAAAAACCCTGCAAGGACTTGAATCTCATGAAGAAGAGGAAGGGAACACCATGCTCACATGTAGGTCTCCATACAATATATCTGTCCTGAAAGAACGCGAAGTTTATGAGTAGTTAGCAAGTGATGCCACTCTGAATCGTATCAGTGACCATGAAAACAGGTAGTACCCCTGTTACTAAAGACACCCTGCTTCAACCCTGTGCCCTGGCCAGCAGGGTCTTCAGCATGGACCTGAACCTAGGAAGGAAGCAAATGGAAGGCAGGAACACAAAGAATGGAAGGACAAGACAAATCTCTCTGTCCAAGTCCTTCTAAGCTTTATTATTACAGCCAATATTTATACAGAATCTCTGCCATGTGGGTAGCTGGGAGGAAAGGGGTGGGATGTTCAAAAGAATGTGAGGGGAAGTAACAGACAGGGTAGAATTGATATGGAAGTCTATCTGTTATCAGTTGAGGGCCTGGGGAAGGTCACCTTGCTGATCTGAGAAGGTCAAAGAGAAAGCCTGGAGTCATGGTTTAGCTGCTGGTAAATGGCTAGCTGTAGGAGCTAAAATATGGCTAAGTTAGGCTTGGCTCCCAACAACCCTGTGTCCCCTGCAGTGATGAAGGTCAGACAGCTTCTTCAGAAAAATTAGGAGATGATAGCAAAGCACCAGGTCATAAAGCAGGTCTACAAGGGAAGGGTCCTCCTCTGCAGAGCCCCAGCCGCCACAGCGCGTACTCAGTTGGTCAGCAGGATCTCAGCCTGTCTAGTAAGGATGAGAGATGTTGGTTCTCTGTTGATGAAAAGGAGGCTGCAGCTGACGGGCACTTAAGCCACTTGTCACCAAATTCCCTAAGGCTGTTTGAAAAAAAAACTTTTTTCCCATCCCTGCTACATCCCCTTCCACAGCTTTTGTGATTCTTTGAAGACAATGAAGTTTACTGAAAGGGAATTTTTAGAGATGGGAGATGACAAATAAAAGGGGAGGCAGGGAGATGAGTGTGCACCACCCGAGGGAGGAGTGAGAGCATCAGATGAGTGTGCACCACCCCGAGGGAGGAGTGAGCAGGGAGTGTGCACCACCCCGAGGGAGGAGTGAGAGCATCAGATGAGTGTGCACCACCCGAGGGAGGAGTGAGAGCATCAGATGAGTGTGCACCACCCGAGGGAGGAGTGAGAGCATCAGATGAGTGTGCACCACCCG
>PVIH01015948.1:0-47496 GCA_004025045.1 Sigmodon hispidus
ACCAAACAGCTCCTGCATCTCAGGGTTGCGTGGCCCCAGTGAATACATTCACCAAACAGCTCCTGCATCTCAGGGTTGCGTGGCCCCAGTGAATACATTCACCAAACAGCTCCTGCATCTCAGGGTTGCGTGGCCCCAGTGAATACATTCACCAAACAGCTCCTGCATCTCAGGGTTGCAGGAATATTGCAGAAGAGGAAGTGGGAAAATTCTAAGAGCCAGAAGATCAGGAAGTCTGCTGCAAGACTGTGTCTTCTAGATATGACAGGTAGCTACATCCATAAAGTCTCCAACAGTACAGCTGCCTAAACAGCATCTAGTCAATTTCAACTTCATTTGACACCCACATAGGTAGGGAAAAATATCATGGAGGTGAAGAGAAACAAGTAATTAATGACTGCTAAGAGAGAGAATGTCTTCCCCGGGCATGAATCTCCAAATTGATTATCCAAGTGGTCAGTCTAAAGTCATGACCATATGAGTAACACCAAGTATGCTCAATGGGATGTATTTATATATTTAGTTTGTTAAGACAGGGTTTCTCTGTATATCCCTGGCTATCCTGGAACTCATTCTGTAGACTGTAGCTGGCCTTGAACTCAGAGATCTGCATGCCTCTGCCTCCTGAGGGCTGGGATTAAAGGCACGTGCCACCACAGCCCATACGTACTTAATAATCAAAGAAAAATAAAAATGAATTTGAATGGAAGTGGGAGAGGCATGGGGAATTGGAGGAAGGAAAGGAGGGAAAGAAATGAGATAGTATTTTAACAACAAATTTTTGAAGAAAAAAATAAAAACTGGATGTTTAAAAAACAGAAAACTTGAAACTTTTACAAAATGTTCAGAGATTCCTTGTAAACATTATACTTTCCATATATTTGAAACCTATATGCATATACTCTTCAGTTTTAAAACAGCCTCTAATGGTTCAGAATAAATCATATCTTAAAGCTCATATTTAAATATGGATGAGTTACATGATGAGTATATGACAAAGATCACCATTTTTAATGCAGTTCCATCTAGTTCCATCCAGTTCCATCTAGTTCACTATGTGTTGACCCATCATATGATAACAATCTTCTCTGTCATTAGAAAAGAAATCATTCAGGTGATAACATTATCTTATTTTTCAGAAGTAAATATAGCAAGCCATTTTCATAACATCACCAAAAAAGTCATTTATATTATTATGCACATTATTCTTCCAGAATGCCACACAGTTCCTTCCTTAAGCTCTTCAAATTTTCAAGCTTTAGTATTATCCTAGAATATAATTTTAAACATCTTCAGGTTTGAGTCAAAAAACTTCCTCCCTCCCCCCAAACAAAAAATTTCATATCCTGAGAAGAAGGGTCAGCCTTGGAGACTGAAATGAAATAAAATAATTAGAGAGGTGCTATGTACTCAGAAACCTGTATTTTCACTTCTAAATTATTTCTATGGAAGTGGCATTTCCCAGGAAACAGACTAGTTATGAACTATGGGAAGAAGCAGATTGTCACTGACTATGAGTGATGTCGTGGCTGCTACCAGGATGCCCATGATGCTTAGTTAATACATTGATCGCATCTAGTGGTTCTCCTGATTTTTATGTATACATTTCATTATGTAACTGCAATAATACAGTGCAAGCATCAAGTTTCTGGGTAATTACTGTGCTTTTCAAACCCCTTGGGATCAGAGGTATAGTGTGTACTAAATTAGGAAAACGCTTGTAGGCAAAGGAATTCCTGCTGTCTGTAGATTTCAGTTGAGGTCAGTGATGGAAGCTTATAAGAAGTAAATCAGACCCTGGATCATCAGTGACTTGGTCAGAGCCACACCAGGGAAGATGACACAAGAGTGGTTTTAAGGATGGTCCGCTAGGACTGAGCAGAGCATTTGCAGACTTGGAACTGCTATGTAGTCTATCCTGTGCAGATGGAGAGCCAACATCCCAAGTCACAGGGATGGAGACTCTGTGGATGCTGAACAGTCATATTTACCCACCTTTCCAACCTTTAGATTCTGAGATATTATGATTGAGGAGTCCTGTGTTCTCCAACACGTTCCCAGCCCAATACAACATTACTCTGTTTCTTATTTCTTACTGCTGGCTCCTTGACCTCGGGGAAGCAAATTCCTTGGGTCTCCACTCTCTCTGCAACTGTTCCCGGATTTGCCCCTTTCAGTTAGTTGTTTGACCCTTCTATGTGTGAAGTTGTCCAGGAAAAGGCATTTAAGATCTAAGGCCCATTTCACTGGTTTTTTTTTTCCTTCCAAATGGTGCCCTGAAACATCATTAGTGTTTTTTCTTTGTTAGAAAAAGGAAATGGCATTTTATCAATGGTAAAAGGGCTCAATCTGATGTGCTGAGGTTCTGTTCACCACTGAGAGCCCATGTAGTTTGATTAGGTATTAAACTTGGCACAGGGAATCCTTCATTCATTTCATCAGCCAAATCACGCCAGGGGGCTCAACTTCTGTGAAGTTAACGACCTACGCTTTTCTCCTGAACACTGTAGGCAGCTTATCTATTTGATCACAACTTCAGAAAACAGTAATCAACTTTTCATCAAATCTGACCAGAAGTACTTCAGATTTAAAACCTACTGATTGTCCATCCACACGAAAATTCAAGAAGGGTTTTACATGTTATTCTAATGGCTGAAGTCTTATTGTTAGAAAAAAATGAATAAAAACATATACTATATTAGATACATCTGTGGCATCAGTTCAGTTGAACTGTTAAGTTAATGAACTTTGGTTGTTTTAGAAACAAAACTATAGAAAAAATTTACAAAAAAAATTCATCTGTAGCTCTTCCTATTAGTATTCCAATATGTAGGCTATTGCACAAATTCCAGTTAGTATTTAATGAAAACCCTAAGACATATGTTGGGGAAAAGCTGGAATACTAGAGAAAAGAAAGAGACCACAGTCAAATCTCACCCAGCCAACTTCTCAAGCCAAACAAGGTGAATGATACCTTCAAGAGACCTCAAAATTGCTGGTCACTTCTACAGAATGCCTGAATCTCCCTCCTTCTGCCTTAAATATCTTTCCTGCCCAATTGTTCTACTTCTGGGTTCACCTCTGCATTACAATCCTAGAGTTAGGATTAAAAGTGTGAGCTATAACTCAAAGAAACATAGAAAGGTCTCTATCTTCTGAGTGATGGGATTAAAGGTGTGGGTTACCACTCTTTGACCTTCATGGTTTGACTGTGGGTGATTCTGCTCTCTGATATTCCAGGCTGATTTTATTAAATATATCACCTTTTGTGTCAGAAATAAAGAAGTTATAACTAACGTAAGATAAACTATATACAATGGGTACAACAATTATATACACTCCATGCAAGCAATAATTACACAAGTAATGTTCAGTGCACTAACAATTGGCAAATTCAAAGAAAATATTATATTATTTATCCTATTTTGGTGAGTCCAAAAGATTATAGCTAATTCATTTTCTATCTAACTTGTATTACTAACTGAAAACTGTATTTTGATGTCTCTTAAACTTACACACCTTAACCTATAAGTGAGTTTCTTTCCTAAAACTGTCATTAGAAAACTATAACTATCTCATCTTTAGCTCCCTCAGAAGGAAATAACATTATCTAAGTAAACAGGATGTGCAAGCAAGCAATTTCCAAAAACTGTGAAAAAATGAAACAGCTGGCTGCTTGGACAGTCACCCAAGGATACATTGTTGAAGTGTCTATCTTTGGCCTACAGACCTAGCATATCTGATAGACTTCTCTTAAATACCTTCCTACCTTGTTCCAAAAAGGTTTGGCAGTTCTTTTTGTGTGTGTCCTGCTTGTCCATTTTGAACATCATATTGTCAGCAGTCAAGGCAAGAGTACTTTCATGCACAGTGACTAACTTTTGTCACAAAGAAGGTCAACTCATGTGGAGGAGTTTCTTTGATGTCCATCATCTTCTCTGAAGTAGATTGGTGCTGCCAGGAGCAGATGTCCCATTGTCAAAAAAATAATAAGAACTTATGTTATTAAAATATTTTAAATGTCATATTCTGAAAATCTCGAAAGTGTCTGAAGACCTGTCCATCTAAAATATATCTGTTTTACATTGAAAACATATCTAATATGACTATAAATTTGATATAATGTCTAACTACTAACTTGTATTTCTTTATATCCTAATTAGTTGGTAGTAATAACTTTCTCGGACTAGAAATTTTTATTACATTGTTATATGAAGTGTATAGGTACAATACCTTGAGCAAGTATAGAAATATATGTACAGTAACAAAATTAATCTCAACTTTGTATCAATATACAAAATTTGTATACAATATATGAAAATTTAATGTAATGTAAAATATTTAAAACTAGTAATTGCTTTTAAAAAGTAGATTCAATAATCTCATATTCTGTCATATCTGTATCCTCATTTTCTCTTATTAAATAAGAACTCTGAATCTAATCTCCCTTTTTCAGTTTTTTTCTAATGATAACCAGTAACAATTTGTAACCAATTACCCTAAAAAACGACATTCATATGTAACACATTGAAAGATCAAAAACCACATGATTTTTTTTATGAAACTCTGAGGCCTCTGTAACATTTCCTATTAATAATTTATAAATTTTATCATTACCTTGTGCTAACAATTTCAGGGTGTAAAACAACTCTGCATACTGAGAGTCAGTGACTATGTTAAGAGGTTCAGTAAAATCCACTAATACTATTATATTTTCATATAACTCTGACTTGTGACAGAATTATAAAGGCATTGAGCCACTTTATTTACATTTTCTGATTTGTATCCTACCTTTCCTAATTGGTTTGCACTCTTATAAAATGTAGGAGCTCTAGAAATTGGTGTATCCTATACAACATGAGAAAGAATACATTTAGTTTCCTTTATAAATTGAATTATTTTTGCTTTGAGGATATCAGTGGTTAATGCCAACCCCCCCCCAAAAAAAAATACTGCAAGCTCTTTGCCGAGGTTCACTTTCTGCCTATAACTGACAAATTTCTTCAATAGTTAAAGGTACAAAAATTTCTGCTGGGTCCATTTCTGACAATTAATGAAGTCTTAATTTTCCTTCAAAAATCAAGTCAGAAATGTTGGATGCCAAGGTTCTGGTGAAATTATTGGTACATCTGCCCCTGTGTCTACCAAACCTTGAATGATATCATCAATTATTTGTATTAACTTTGACCTTTGTTCATGTATAGAAGTTTGCCAAAATATTTATAGTCTTTCCCGATTCTTTGTCCTTTTCTATAGATTTTCTATTGTCCAGAGCAATATGGTTTTTAGAATAGGCTTTAGTGTCTTTAACTGTTCTGGGTATGTGTTTCTTCTATGATGGCAAGATTTGATATGGGGGCTTTTGAAAGCCCCCTCAGGGTGTTTTCTGAAGGTCAAAAGTTACTTTGTATATCCCTTGTTGACCTTCACTCATTAATCCAATGCCTCCCTGATGTGGAATGTCCTTCTGTGTACTATGAAATAAAGGAACTGTTTGAGCCTATGGCAGGCATCTTAGAAGCAGGTAGGGAAATTGGAGCCTAGATTTAGATAGAAGGAGGGCACATTCAGGGAGAGACACCATCCAGCCACCCAAGAATCAACATGTAAAAGTAACACAGGTAGGGCTGGAGAAGAGATGGCTCAGAGGTTAGGAGAACTGACTGTTCTTCCAGAGGTCCTGAGTTCAATTCCCAGCACCCACATGGTGGCTCACAACCATCTATAATGAGATCTGGTACCCTCTTCTGTATACTACATACATAATAAAAATAATAAATAAAAGAAAAAGAAAAAAAAGTAACACAGGTGAGCCATGGGCCATGTGGCAGGACAGATGAATGGAAATGGGTTGAATTAAGATAAAGGAGCTAGCTAGCAACATGCCTGAGGCATAGGCTGAGCAGAATGTAATTAATAAAAGCATTTGAATCATTTTGGGGGTCCTAAGCAGTGGCCAACAGGTATGGACCTTGGAACTAGACCAGGTCAGAAACTTCGTATTACAGTTTCCCTTTGCCATACCTTCTGCATACATACTACAGGAGGGAGGGGCATTCTCTTGACATTATTCCTAACAAAGACACTATTTTCAGGAATATCTTGTTTACAGTTTCTTGTTATGTGACCTTGTCTTCCACAATTATAACATTTAGTATTTTGATTTTTGTTATACCTCTAGAAATAACCTCTTCTACCCAGTTATCATCATAGTTATAAGGTTCTAAATTAACTGTATTATGAATCTAATTTTCCAAGGGTGCTGACTTTGCTTTTAATAGTCTAATTATTCTTTTTTATTGTGAGTTAACATTTTCAAAAGTCAGATATTCAGTTATTGTTTGCCTAACCTCTGAATCTGGTACCATTATTGATACTATTCTGCATGTGAAAGAACTCAAAATACTAGGAATAATGGTGCCAGCACACTGCCAAGGGAGCCATATTAGGTCTATTAAGGAAGAGGAGGGAAGGGAAGAGAGGAGAGAAAGAGTAAGGTAGGAGGCAGAGAGGAAAAAAAAAGAGAAAGTCTCCCATGTGGTTGGGGATTTTAAAAGGCAGGCGTGCCTACATCAGAGGCGTTAGAGCCCCTGCAGGTGGAGGCGTGGTCACAGCAATGTAACAACCTAACAATTATATTTACTACTGCAGCTAATCTTTGCAAAAAATCTGTAAAGTTTTCATTTAGATTTTGAATTACTTTTGTAAAGAATTTAGTTTTCTTTTTTATTTCTTTAATTCTATCCTGTGCATTCAAGGCTACTAATTAGCTTAAATCTTGGGTGTGCTCATTATATAGTGATTGCTTTTCCATATCACCATAATCTCCCTCCCCAAGAAGTTGGTCTTGGGAGATTGCTATGCCTCTGTCTCTGCTTCTTTGTTCTATTGTTTTAGCCTCACCCTTCCACCATGTCTTCACTGCAAAAGCAGCCAGACCTCCAAAACAGCAGTAACCATATCTGACCAGTCTTTTGAGATAATTTCATTACATGTTTATCAGGTATTTAACATTTGTTTTACAAATGATAAGTGCATACCATAAGTAATGATTGCTTCCTTGACTCCATTTAATTCTAACATTTGTACTGAAACCCAACTAATTACTGTACATTTTTTTATCATTTTTCTATTTTACTTTAAAAGTTACTGGATATACTAATGTTTGCTGTTTAAAAGTCTTAGGCTGTTTTTGGTAGTTCTTATAAGACAATGTTGTAATTAGTTCTTTAAATTTCTTTGTCTGAGTCTAAATATCTCTGTGTTCTTTCTTAACAGGCTTTTCTAAGACTTTCTTTTTGGCCTTCACATTAACTTTTTAAATGATAAGACAGAAATAATCAAACAGATAATATTCATAATAAACATTGTGACGATAATCCCATCTACATTGCTTGTCTTTTTCTTTACTGGTTCCAGACTCAAGGCATCCAGAATAAGATCAAAGACCAACCACCTTCCATTGACTTAAACAAATTCCCCCTTTTAAGGAAACCCAATTTACTCACCAGACTTGTCAGTGACAATTCAGATGACTGTGAAGTGGGGCAGCTACCTAATGTGGTAGCAGCCCAAGGAGGGGGTCCAAAAAGAGAGAGAAAGAAATAACCCACCGGGAGAAGTAGGCCACTGTGTGAAAAAACTTATGCCAGAAGAATGTAGAGAAAAAACGTGTGTGTAGGCTCTGCCTAAGCCTGGAGGCTAAATCCTAATAGAAAACCTAGCCAGCCAGTCATTACTCCACTGGCCGTGTGCTGTTCTAGCAGGCAAACACCCCTTTTTTTTTCTTCCTTTTTCTTTTTAGAATTCATGCCCCAAAAATTGAGCATCAAATATTGCACAAATTCCAGTTAGTATTGAATGAAAACCTGGAGCCAGGAGCCAGATATTGGGGAAATGCTGGAATAACAGAAAGAGGAAACAGACCACAGTCAGTTCTCACACAGCCAAACAGGCCAAACAGGCCAGACATTTATGCTATCTTCAAGAGTCCTCAGCCTGGCTTTTCACTTCTACAGAATGCCTGAATCTCTGCCTCTTTCTCTCTCAAATATCTTTTCTGCTCAGGCGTTTTACTTCTGAGTTCACCTCTGCATCATAATCCTAGAGCTACAATTAAAGGTGTGAGCTACTACTGTTTGGTTGCTAAGCCTTGAACTCACAGGAATACAGAAAGATCTCTATCTCCTGAGTGATGAGATTAAATTAAAGACCTGGGTCACCACTCTCTGACCTTTGTGGCTTGACTCTGGGTGATTCTGTCCTCTGATAGTCCAGGCTGATTTTATTAAATGTACAATACATCACTACAATAGGCCTCTGTTAGCAAAGATCACTGAGGGCAATAGTCTTTAAATAATGAGCACTTGGTTTATAAACCTTCCCGTGAACTCCCCTCTGTTATGTTAACCTGCACCCATAAATCATTTGAAAGTTGCTGATACTTTTTATTCTCATTTTTAACCCCCAACAAAAAAGACAGCTGACTGACAACTGCACCTCCTGGGCCATCCTGGGCCATCCTGGGCCATCCTGGGCCATCCTGGGTCATCTTGGGCCATCTTGGGCCATTCTGACACCTGGTGACAGAGTCAGGGACAGACATTCAATTACCTTCTCCTCCTGTTTTGTTATTACATTAATCCCTGGCATTCCTGGAGGATTTGTTTTATTTCCCCTGAGGATCTCCAAATCCCAAATCTGCATTATATAAAACAGCAATAATCTTTGCATATAGCATATGTAAAGGGGAATGAAATGCACATGGTGTGAAAGTAGATGAGGAGAAACCCCCTAGAGGGGAAAAGAGCATGAGAGAAAAGAAAGAAAGGCAGAGAAAAAAGAATGGAAGAAAGTGAGGAGAAGAAGGGTAGAGGGAGGGAAGGAAAGAGAGAGAGGAAGGGAAAGAAGGAGGGAGGGAGGGAGGGAGGGAGGGAGGGAGGGGACATGGGCATATCCTTCTGTAGTCTTGAAATTACCCTCCAATGTCATGTAAGCCTAATTCAATATAAATTTTTATAGACTGATAAATTATTGTTATGCTTTATCTTTTGTGAATATTGACAA
The DNA here is from genome assembly GCA_004025045.1 of Sigmodon hispidus. Taxonomy (NCBI): domain Eukaryota; kingdom Metazoa; phylum Chordata; class Mammalia; order Rodentia; family Cricetidae; genus Sigmodon; species Sigmodon hispidus. Next base: position 9,067 of record PVIH01015948.1, read on the forward strand.
AAATAATTTTTATTTATGTACAGCCTCCCAAAATAGGCAGTTAGTTTAAATGAAAGAAATGTGTCAGGTATATGTGTGTGTTTGGGTATATCTTTTAATAAAAGTCAGGTCATCATTAACATTACATTCAGCAATGTGATGAATGAACCTGAGGAGGAAAGGGGTGAAGGCCACGGAGAGACCCAGAGCAGCTGCTAAGCACACCTGCTAGATCTGAGATAGACTGAATTCCTTCCATTTTTATCTATTATTATTTAAAATGTTTACATTTATTATGAACATACTTTCTATATGAAGATATGTTTAACAGAACAAAGAGTCCTTTAGAAAGTGATTGTAAAATAGTTTAGCTAGGCGCATCCCAAAAACCCTTCCAATGAACTGAGCTCCTGAAGATTAGACACCTTAAAAGCATCTAGAAACAAGTTTAAGGAAGTTCTGTATGCCGATCTTGCTAAGAACCCAGGCAGAACCAGTGTGTGGCCCCTGAGGTGGTGTGGTGGGGTGGATGGTAGCTTGCAAGCTAGAGAGAAAGTCTGTGCAGCTTCAGAGAAAAGAGAGTGAGAAGAGATTCGGACAAAAAGGAGCAAGGACTTGGTTTGCAGCAGCTGGTATCTAGGCCATTTGCCATAGTAGGATTTATTTCTGTGAAACTTTTTCCCTAGAATGGGTGCATTTGTAATGATCTTTCTTAATGCTTACCAGACATCTGCAAGCCTTATTTTACCCCCTCCATTAAGATAAGAACTTGGCTAGATATCAAATTGTTGGTTATGAAAGATTTTGCTCTGGTTTTTCAAAATACAAGTGCTGGTCCCACTTAAGTGAGATTTTAAGATTTTCTACTTACTCTTAAACTATGAGAATGTCATAGAGGATTGCAAGCTTGGTAGAAACCTTATGAGTGTTTTTTCATATGTACATTTAACATACATATACAGTTTCAGAGGTCAGAAAATATATCAGATTCCCTGCACCTCCATCTAGATAGTTGTTGGCTACTGTGAAGGTTCTGAAAACTGAACCCAGGTCCTCTGCTAGAACCGCAACTGCCCTCAACCTCTGAGCCATCTCCCCCGCTGTACTATCTGCTTATTTTTATTGATCTAAAACTTAACAGTGATGCTTGTGGACCACTGTGCTGTGTGTAAGACTCTTCATTCTCTTTAGCTCTAAGTGTTTAGAGAGAATTTTCCTCCTGAGGCTGTATTTGTAGGGTGCTGAACAACTGAATAAAATCTGACTTCTTACACATTTCTTCCTCACTGTCAATGGATCACTAACACACTCTTTTCATTCTCTTCATGGTTTTTCTGATTCGACTCCTTTTCTGCCATTTCTGCTATTTTGGTGGGAAAAGAACATAAGGGTGCTCAGTGTGTCTTCTTAAGATTTCATTAAATATCCTTTGTGTTTAGTAATCTTAAAGTCAAGTCAAGTGTGATTTATAATGTTACCTAATCCATGCGTTTTTCCAATAAGAAAATTAAGATAGGGATGGAAAAGGTAGTACAGGGGTCAGGGGGCATGTTATGTTGTTTTAGTATTTGCTTAATTGTAAATTTTGTAAAAGTACTATTTTCTACTATGATTCTCTCCCTGCAGACTTGGTTGCAGAGATGTGTAGCATTGCTTTCATTGACTCATGGGGGCGCTCTCCAAGGTCACCAGTGAAGCTAATGTATGTATGAGCCTCTGGGATACTCCCTGTCCTTCAAAAGCTGAGATTACTTATAGAAGAGAAGGCAACTTGGAAGTAGATTTTTATTTTAAGCAGTATTGTTTTTGGAACAGAAGTATAAAATTCAGGTCGATTCAAAAGTGGATCTTACGTGATGCCAACTTCATATCCATGGTTTGGGGTTTCCTTCTGGTGGAGACTGGACTTCATCCCTTATTCCTCAATGTATTAGTTGGTGGATTATAGTAGTCTGGCTCCTGATTCAAGCTTTTCTAATATCCAGCTTCTCTTCTTTCCACACACACACACACACACACACACACACACACACACACACACACACTATTAAGGCAAGCTTCCTTCCCAGAGTGCCAATCAATAAAGCAGATAAAACATCTCAGAAAATGTCAGTAGATGGGGGAAAGTGTGTTTAGCTGGGCCCCCATGTAGAAAGAGGAATATGAACACACTGGAAAGCCCCTTTTAAGATGTGGGGGAAGGGCACTCCTGTAGGACAGGACAGAGTCATGAAGGTAGGGTCTTAATGACTGAAGTGTTTCTTAGTTCATAATCCATATTGGCAGAGGGATCTCCTATTCTAATGTCATCCAGTACTAGGCTGCTGAGACTGGCAATACGTTGCACCCTCAACCTGGGAACAGCCTACGCCATGCAAGATCACATAATGGCTGCACTGGAGCAGGGTGAAGCTGCAGGGCCGTGGTACACAAATTTTGTCCTGATTCATGCAAAGAAGTAAAATCCATTCATGGGAATAGTTTCCCAGACTGTGAGATGGGGGTGAAACTTCTTAGGCTGGGGCTTTGTGAGCACCAATCATTCATCTACAACACACTGAGTGCAGAGCATCTCTGATAAAAGTCAGGGGAATTTACAGTTCCCCCTTGGTAACTGTAGGGTTCACAGACACCAGGGCAGCCACTAAAATGTTAGGTCTGAGACTACAGTTTTGTACAAATTTGGTATAAAAAGAGAAGCCATTATTGATCACAGTATTTAGGTTTTCCAGTTTGAACCCTCAGCTCTTCCTCAGATGCTGTATATATTGTTATGGACTGAGTTATATGCCCACAAACTTTGTATGTTGATTCTCAAATCCACAAAGTGATGGTACTCCTGATAAAATTGGTCTGTTGCTCCCCATTCTCCTTCTCTCTCTGTCTCTGTCTCTGTATCTCTCTCTCTCTCTCTCTCTCTCTCTCTCTCTCTCTCTCTCTCTCTCTCTCTCGTGTGTGTGTGTGTGTGTGTGTGTGTTTGGATTACACTTCTGGATCATAGTCCATCACTGAAGAGAATAAAATATTCAAGGTAGGTGGCAGAAACTGAAGCAGAAATTGTGGATGAAGGCTGCTTACTGTATTGTTCTCCATGACTTCCTCAGCCAGCTTGAGGTTTTTAGCATCCAGGACCACTTGCCTGGGATTGTCAACACCCATAGTGGGCTGGGCCCTCTCACCTCAATCTCTCATCAAGAAAATACACCACAGACTTGCCTACATGCCAGTCTGATGGAGGCATTTCCTGTTGAGGTTCTGCCTTCCCATATGACTCTGCTTATGTCAGACTGACAAGATAACCTAAAAGGGGAGTCCTGACACATGTTTTCCATCATTATCACTTGGCCCTCTTGTTCTAGAGTAGAAGCTTTAGTCTGCGAGTTAACTAAACATTTTCTCTTCATAAGTTAATTGTATCAGGTATTTCATCACAGTAACACTAAGCTAATACAACATATTAAATAAAAATTGGTTTAAGTACCAGATTCTTAGCTGCTGGCAGGCATTCTCGTCTCCATCTGGCCTGTACACACTCTTATCATTTACACATTAAATTGTATTCTTGCTCCAATTTTCAAGAGTAAAGAACAGATTAAAGTTCAACTTGAGAATATTTTCTTTTAAAAAAGAAAACCAACTACAGTGAAAATGTCCCATTCTCAACTGCACTCTTCAGCTAGCTAACATAGAACCCCTTGTCGCTATTAAAACAACAAGAGGTGATGACAAGAGACTGCCTCAGTTTCCCCAGTTGTCAACTAAGAGGACAGTAGTGATAGATATTCTGCAAATTCTCTTTCAGCTTTAACAGTTCATGGCTCTAGACAATAATTGTTTAGGTCCTATAGGGCTTACAGAATTCCATTTACTAATAATAGCATTTGTGATTTTGAATAAGATACAGTAGCAATTAGTCAAATCTGAGTTTGTGGCGACAGCTTCGCTATGAAGCACCCCTCTGGCTATAATTTCCATATGCATATTTACCTCGATTACTTCTCCCTGTAATACTAATTTAACAACCTTATTGAGAACATCATGCTTTTGAAATGCCAGGAGAGAACTAAATAGAGTCTTGGGTCAGAAGCCAGATCTGCTTCTGTATAAAATTACAAGTTAATTACTAGCTGCTTCCAAAGGCCAGGCCAATTTTAATTTGGGACTCATTAGAATGACTATTTAGAATCTATGCTTTAACTAAATAGCATTAGGGATTCACTGATGTCCCTTCTCTACCTCTAAGCAGAAATGCTATAGTCATGGTTTTCCCAACCTCTCTCCTAGCTGCTTGCTGCTCATACCAAGTCACGATCACTGACTTGTTTGCTACAGTCTTCATAAAATTTAATGTGCCTTTTTAAAATGCCCTTTAGCAAAAGCATTTAGGAAGAAGTCCACAGGAATAAGGCTTCTGTGCTTATGCTAAAGTACTCAACATGTGGTCACACAGATTTAGTTTTGACATTAATTTGACATAGCAATAGAAGCCCCAATAACACTAGTGGTACAAGGTACCCCAGGAAATGCCTGGGAATAAGGAAATGGAGTTCTGCAGGGGTTCAAAGAAAATAGCAATCAATACTGAACATGACAAGTAAGGGTCATTCCTTAACTATGTTCTGCAGATCACTAATGCTGTAGTTAGAGTTGGTTGCTAGAGAGAAAGCATACCATCTAATAGGTTGGAGAGAGTGTATTTAAATAATATGACATATAAAAGATTCCTGCTGAGATGGGCTTTTTAGAACTTCTAACATACTGAGGATCTCTGAGAGAAGAGAAGGTTTTTAATTGTTGTTGTTTTGTTTGTTTGTTTTTTAATGGAAGAAGGTGATTTCTTCTTGCAGAACTAATTTTTGGTTTTAAAAAGCAAAAACTTAAACAAAAGTATTAACATTAAGTCTTTTTCTAGTAACATGGCTAAGGAAAGGCTTTCTCCTCAAGCAAAGGAAACTACAAAGAAGTCATACACACAGACACACACATACACACACACAAACACACACGCACACACTATTGTTTTCAGGGCAATAGTTGTGTTTTGGCCTTGGCTTGGAGTTCTTCTTAGTGGGAACATGTAAGTTTAGTGCAAGTCCATGAATCTCCTTCAACAAACTCCTCTAAGCTGAATCCTATAATAATATCTGAAGGGGAAATAGATGGGTCTTTCTGGAGGCTAGATGTCCCTGGGGGAGCCCCAGCATTCCCATAATAGTTATTTACTGGTGAGTTAATACCAAGTAAAGGCTTATCAGTCCCTACTACAGAGAGCCTAGATTCTCAGGAGGGCAGCTCTCTGCAGACCTCCACACATAAAGCTCTGCACTGGGAGCAAAATCAAATGGGCCTTTTTAGCCACCTTGTAAGCCTAAGACACACAAGTTAGATGAATCCATTTGCAAAATGCTGAATATCACATTTAGACTTGGGATAAGATGTAGGAGCAGCTAAGCCCTGACAGCTAAGTCTAAGCATCCCCGCAAGAGAGAATCACAAGATGGTGCATGCAGAGATGCTGAGAGCAGCAAAGGATAGTGTCAGGAGGGCGCCATGTCCCCATTCTGCTGTCATCAGCCTTGCACACAGATGCCTCATCAGATCCCATGAAGAGGATTAGCACCCCCTTCCCTGAGCTGTATTGTGTTATATTTTGAGTAGTTCTTAGGTGCCAAGATCTGATTCTTAATACCAAAATTTCTGAGTCTGGAGCTCTTTTTTTTTTTTTTTTTCAAGAAAAACTTTTATCCTAGAGTTTCCTCTGTGCCCACGCTAAATTTCAATTCTGAGTAAAGCATCAGCAATGCTTTGTAAGAACTGTTGAAGAAAACACAGACTCTTAAGCAATCAGGCACTCACACTATGGAACATCGGGATAAGACTTGCTCAGATCAGACGACTGCTACTGTCACAGAAGAGTTAATGAAGTACACATGGTACTCACAGACTGTCCCAACTTTGAAACTGTTGCCAAAAGTCATTTATGGAGAGAACATTCAATTCTCTTATTCTGAAGCACTTTCTGGGAAGTTACATCACATCAGTTAAATTCTTTGTATCCATTTTAATACATGCATCAGATACAACACAGTCAAAATCATATCCAGAGGCTGAAGGGATAGCTTGGTGCCTAAGAGTACTAAATCTCTTCCACAGGACCTGGGTTAGATTCCCAGCACCCATTGGCTTGTAACCATGTCTAACTATAGTTCCAGGACTTGTGGTGCTATCCTCTGCCTCCAAAGGGACTACATATATATGGTGCATAGACATGTATGCAGGTAAAACACCCATACACGTTAAAAATAATAATAAAAGAGAACTTAAAAAAATCATGTCAAACAAAAGGAGCCATCTAGGGGTTTGGAATGAAATCTGTGATAGAGCATTTGTCTAGCAAGCATCAACATCTGGCCCTGAGTTAAATTCCCAGTACTAGGGAAAAAAAGCAGGAGGCTTACCTAAACTCTGCAAAAAGGTAGGCTTTATGGATTCACCTGAGCATTCCTGCTCTCAGGAAAGGCAAATCAGGAGGAATTGCACCTTGGAGCCCATTCCCTCCAGAGGAACACCTGACCTAGTCTTGATGTTGGGATGAGGAAAGCAGATTTTCCTGGAGTGGATGCTGAACTAAGCCACTTTGGGACTTTGGGATCTCTTGCCCTTGCTGGGGAGGAGATAAGGAGATGGAGAGAAGAGAGAGTGACTGGAAGGGGCAGGAGGGAAAAGGGAGTTTGAACAAGGGGATACATGGTTAACAAATGAGACTTTATTCAAAAAATAATAAACTTTTAAAAAGGAAAATGCAGATTGTCTAACTACATTTTTTGAAAGGGTAAAGGAAGGGATCGTGAACAGACAGGTAGAAGCTTGTCCATTAGATATGAATTTCAAGAACACAGGTGAAGATATGATGGAGATATTTTTTAATATTTATTTTCCCTTCATGTACATTCATGTTTTGCTTGCATGTACACCTATGTGAAACTGTTGGATATCTGAAACTGAAGTTACAGACAGCTGTGAGCTGCCATGTGGTTGCTGGGAATTGAACTCAGGACCTCTGGAAGAACAGCCAGTGCTCTTAACCTCTGAGCTATTTCTCCAGCCCCAATGGAGATATTTTTAAAAAAAATCTAACTAGTGTTCTACAGAGGTAGGCTATGGTAGGCTGCAGATTCAGCCAAGATCAGCCCACACTTTACTTACTTAGTCCTGCAAAGTTTCCAAAATCAATCCCAAACTGTACCATGTTCATTGTGGCTATAACTTTTAAGACTTTGTAGTTCCTGGCCACCAACATAGTCATTAGACTATTGCTATCACAAATTCCTGAGGCACACTAACTTAGTAAAAACGAGGTTCATCAGGCCACAATTTTGGAGGCCGAAGGTAGAATCATCATGGCATGGGCTGAGCTAGGGCCTCCCTGGAGCTGTATTATGTCATTGTGGATTACAATGGTGGGAACATGTATGAGAGCGATCACATAAAAGTGGAGGAAGGGGAGAGCCTGCGTGGAGCAACATTGGGCCCAGGTAGCCGATAAGCAGACTCTCCTGTACATATAATTTAATCCTTTTTGAAGGAGTGTTCTCACCTCCCCTTTAAAGTAGCCCTAGTAACTATCTGTTACAGATTTCACACCACCTTCAAATACTGACATTTGGGGACCTAGCTCCTAATACATGAACCTCATAGAGGTAAAGGCGGGGTGAATAATAATATATAAGCCATTGTCATTGTGTTGTGACTGTTCCTTGGCTCAGGCTTCTAGGCAGGGTAGTTCTCCTATAGCCCTGTGGAGTTAACTGAACATGGGGAGCCCTCCATCTGTTGCCCCCATCATCTCTGATATCCCAGCTCCAGCAATGGGAATTGCTTGTGGGGTATGCTGAGGAGCTGTATAATCAAAAATCAATGATCCAAACGGAGGTCTGTTGTTCTACAGCTCAGCTGGTGTAATATTACAATGCCAATCCTAATGGAGTTACATAGAATCCATCAGAATACCAGGATGCAGGGGTCAATGAGAACGGCAATGCCTCACTTCCCGGCAATTACCACTTATTACTGGGGCAGAGCTTTCCCCTGCTATTCAGCTTACTTCAATAAATAATACTACGCAGCCCCGCAGGGCAGTCAGGGGAGCATTGTTCCACAGTTGCAGCCTCACAGTCAGATCAATATCTCGTTCTTTTGAGATACAGGTGGGAACCCTGAATATGGCCATAGAGGAAATCACCTCTGCTGACTGCTTTAGAATTATGTATTGTGGCCTCTTTTCATCTTTGATATCAACAGGGATGTCAAGAAACTCCCTGACTTCTAAATACTTCTCACATTTGCACCTACTGAGAACAGCCATTTAGTCCCTAAAACAGGAAAAATAAAATATATCTCTAAACTTCATTTTGTATGACTCTGCCTCAGTGACTTCTGCTCACCTTACTTGTTTCTCTGGGTTAATTGCATAGATTTTTCCCACCCTTGGTTTTAAAGAGAAAATATAAGTGGCTGAGATTTCATCATTTTAAGAGGTGGCTGTAGAAGGAAGTGATGTAATGCTGGGGCCTCCTGCATCTCTCACCCGATTCTGTCATTAACTCCCTCTCTCAGGTGGTCGCTCTTTCTTTCCTCATACTTATAGTGAAAATTGGATTAGAAGAGTGGTTAGAAACTGATGGTTGACTCTGAGCCATGCAACAGAGAGGTATGTGTGGTGGTGGTTGTAGTATCATTAATAGTATTACTTTAATGTTGGAACCAGTGTGCACTTCCCATGCTTCCATGGCTACCAGCACTTCCTATTGTATATCCCAGGCCGACTCCCATCATCCACATTGCATAACCAGATCCTGTGCCTTGTGTCAGTATTATAATTTACAGATGGTAATGGTAAACAATTTTCGATAATACTTCTTGGACATCCTTATTCTCAAAATGTATAATCAAAAGCACTCCAGCATCTGAAACTTACTGAGCACTCATACAACTGTATCTCCACGTGGAAAAGCCCACAGCCAACCTTGTGTGACAGGTCACAGTTGTAATGTAGCTCCACTAAAGACACTGTCTACAGTTACTTTCAGCCTATAGTATATAAGGTATTGATCAAACAGTCATACACTTTCAAAGATCTATCATTGTATATAAGCAACTATTACAAATCCAAACCTATCTGAAATGAAAGACACTCATGATTGTCCCAAGGAATTTCTGAATAAGAAAAGCAGCCAATAAAAACCCTAGAGCTGACAACAATTTTGTTTGTGTAGCAAGCATTGCTCCAACAATTTCACTTCTACTACATTCACCTAATTTCATATTACCAACAATTTCTCACTGTGGTTTGGATGAGAGTGGGCTCAAAGATCTATATGGAAAAGCTTGGTCCCCAAAGCCCTGGTCATGGAGCTGTTACAAACAGACCCTAGAAGAAGATGCCTAAGTCATCATGCTCGTGCTCTTCAAGGTCTCTTCCCATCTTCTGTCTGTGCTGTCATCCTTCCTCCCATGCTTCCTGGTTCTAGGAGTGACTACTTCCTCTTGCACATTCTATTACCATTGGTGTGTGGTGATTCCTCTGAGATAGAAAATAGTGAGCTAAGAAAAAAGGTAAACCCAAGTCCAGAGATTTATTAGGAGAAGTTTTAGAGGCTTAATAGATAATGGAGGATTGGGTCTCTGTGCCACCTCTGGCTGAAGCTTTTGGGGACTTGGAAACCAGAATATATTGGTGTTTTGTCTTTCTCTTCCTTTTCTCTTCGGTGAGAACTAGAATGTCTGTGAATGCAGGAGCCCGGCCAGGGTAGCAGGGACCTGTGCACAGGGGCACACATGAGCTTCAGCCTATTTGCCCTTTTTTTGGGAGCCACCTGCAGGAAGAAAGCAGGATCAGGGAGTCAAAAAGAACATAGATGAACTTGGAATCAGGTGGAGCAGCCATATGATCTAGGGCTCTAATTTCATTCTTTCGGTCTTAGTTTGCTTCTCTGTGAAATGAGCAAAAAATAGTTGCGGGCTCAGTGTGAAGTGGTCACCAGTTTCTCACTTAGTAACTATTTATGTTCCGTTCACAAGGGCTATTGTGTTACTGATACACTTTTTGAGTATTTGTTTAATATATATTGATTGTATTTATATTTAATATTTATGTTATATTTTATAAAATATATATTAGTGCATGTGCATATACTAAAATGAATAGGATTCATGTTTGCAGTTACCAATCAAGTCTTGAGAAAACACAAAATTCTCATATTCTGAATTTAGTTTATTACATTCTGCTTTCTGTTCATTCATCCTATGAAAGAGACATTTATGTCTCACAATAAGTTTTCTAGACATGGTGTCAAGGGGCCACCTTTTAGTCACTCCATTCATAACCTAATCAGCATATTCTCTCGCTCTGTTTCTCTGTTCCTAGTTCTTGTGGCCATGGCTGTCAGCCTCTAAAGTCCTCTGAGCTCTAACATCAAGCCCCATTTAAAGCAAGATTCCTGCTTCTGAATCCCGAGCTCTCCCTTTGTCTTCTCTTGGCAGCTCCTATTCCACTCTCCTTTTCTCTTTCTCTTCCCTCTTGCCTTCTCTGCTATTATAATCATAACCTTCCTGTTAATCATAAACATACTCATCTGGTAATAAAGTTCTGTTCTATATAGAAATAGCTTCAAGGGTTTTTTGCTTCTCACTGCTGTCTCCTGTTGCGTTACCACGTGCATCCATAAACATCCACCACCAGATAACCCAGTAAATGCAAGCCATACCAAAATATGCACAAAATCCTAACAATGGCCAGATTGTATCTCTCTTCTGATGTCCTTGGCCCCAAACCCCATAACAGAAAAATGGCTATTTGACCATGCCACTAGAATCCAAGCACCTAAGACAGGATCTTCTTTTTCCTTGGACTCATAATGCAGAATTTCTCAGCCTTTACATCATCAATAGTTTGAACCAGATACTTTTCAGTTGTCGTGGTGACCGTCTTGAACATTGTAAGATATTTACAAACATCCTGGACCACTGCTAACTCTCTAGCATCCTTCTATTGTGGCAATAAAAATGGCTTCAGACATGACCAAATGTCCCGCATGGGGCAAAATTTATCCCCAGTTGTTACATGATCTAGTGAACTTCTTTGCTCAGAGGAATAGAAATTCACCTTATTTCAAAAGACAATAGTAAGTTTTTCCCAGTTTTAAGTGACTAGACATTCTCTTTCTAGCCATTTCCGAAATTGGATTTTATTTTTCTTAATAAGTAAATTGATTGTCTTGGCTTTGAGACATGGCTTTTGGTAATAAAATAGACTTTGCAACAGAAAAGCCAGGAAGCATCTTTGGTGTACCAGGGTGCTGAGGGGTCCAAGGTGATTGCACACACAGCAGGTTTACCTTGTGGCCTATATAACCTTAGAGCCTGTTTTGAAAGATCTGGTGTTGGGAACATAAGAAAGACATGTGCCCCTCAACTCCATTGTCTTTTTATACCAGAGGAAGCCAGTGGAGATAAAGCAGGGGCCCCTCAGCCCTGACCATACCCATTTCAAGTCACACAGGTCTTTCTAGAGCAAAGTAAATCTTCTCCAAAGCAGAGATGCCTAGATAAAAACCAATATGTGATAGCATGCTGCTTTCTCCTAGGGCATACCATGTCCTGTCCACGAGATGCTTACAGATGCAAACACAAACCCATTATATCCTTTCAGACTGAGTAAGTAGCCAAATAGAGAGGTATAAATTGCCTGGTTTACCTTTTCCTTGGAGGGTGTGGAGAGACAGTAAGATTGCCCTCCTCAGTTGCATTTTAACTGGATCCGAGCATTGGAGAAACACAATAATTCACACACTCTGCTGGATGTAAGTACTTCATATTTTCCATAGTTGGCATTTGTACTTCCCTTTTCATATGTGGTATGTCTTCAGAAGTGCCAGTTACATGACTGCTAATGGTCTTCTGATTTGAGTTCTGATTTTGGATGAAATATAGACCGGTCCAAAGCAGCATGCCCTGGCAAAAGCCTTGACAGCCACACATCAAAGTATTTCCTTAAACCCAAATAAGCAAGTCTGAGGACAAATTTTACAGTGTCATTTTTGTCTTGTAAAGCTAAGCCAAGAACTAAAATGCACATGAAGAAGCATCCAGGACTAGATATAGTTCAATTCTTTAAGCTTCACCCTTAAACTTCACTTCCCTGTGGCCTTCCTTCCATAACCCTGCCACGGTATCCTTCCTCTCCACCGCACACCATTGGTCATGCTCTTTAGTCTTCTTTGCCCTCTGGTATCTGAAGGAGATCCCAACACCCTTGACAATGTCTGAAATGAGAGACAGCACCAAACCCCACATGTACTATAATTATTCTATAGCTGCATAATCATGGTAAAATTTAATTTATAAATTATATATTGTGGATGATTAATAACTAAAAACAAAACAGAAAATTATAGCCAAACACCCCCAATAAAATGGTATCTTTGTGTCTTGTACTCTCTGGGACTGTGAAGTAGCATGATGTCTACATAATGAAATGAACTGAGGTGAAAGGCATAGGCACTGTGATATGGTCTCATGCTGCACACTATATGAGGGTCACATAAAAACAAGCATTTGTTGTACCCATATCAAGAGACTCCCAAAGACCACCAGGGAGCTGGATTCTGATGCAAACACAAGGGTCAGTTTATCCCTTTGGACAGGTTCGAACCCATACAAAAACCCTATGTTCTGATGCAGCAGAGGGAATTTGGTCCCGAGCTCAGCCGTGAGAGGGATTTAAAAAAAAAATACTTAAGTGGGATGTTACATGTTTTGGCATTTCAGGATTGGGTAATGCCTTCACACAATGTGGTGTCATACAATCAGTTTGACATCAGACATGACCTCTATGTGACTGACAGGCAGGTGATACATATAGTCTTCATGCCCTGAATAAAACAATGGTTTATATTCCTGGCAGAGAGCCATATGAGGAGGCATTATGCCACTCCAAATGAATACTTTTAACATTATGAGCTGCTAATTTCTGTAATTTTTCATTGAATATTTTCAGATAACAGTAGATCACAGATAATAGAAACTGAAAAGCCAAGGCCTGAGTGGTAGAGGGTGCATTACTTAATATCTTAGCAATATGTCACTCATTTTAACACTTAACCTTCTCTGTGTCTACTTTGTTTCTGTGTATATATTACATTGAAGAAACCTAAAAGACCACTCATTGGAATTTTCAATAAATGGCCAGCTAGGGTAACTTCCTAGGTGAATGGACTTTGTCCTGCTGATCTATCCACTTCCCTAGTAATGACAAAGTAGAAAGAACTAGATCTAAATTCTAATGAACCTAAGTAGCTCATTCCTGGGCTCCATTCTCCCCATTTGGAGAACACAGAAGATGCCGTAAAGTTTTCATGAAGGTCTTCAACAGAGAGCTGGGCAAAGGGTGCTGGGGAGACTAGTCAGCATATTCTCATCAGGGCTTGGAAAGATTGGAACTCCCCACCCCCTGCCCCTTACCCCATCCTAACTCCCAAAATGATGACTGAATTACTTCCTTCACTGGGTGAGTAGGAAATATGCATGTAAAAGGTTTAGACGCATGCAGAGATGGGAGCATAGCGTTTGGTGTGAAGTTTATTATAGCTGAGACAAAGGCTCAGAGGAAATAATGGATGGATCCTAAAGATCAGTGTCTGAGCCAGCCATACAAACAAGAAGGCTGAAGACAGCTGAGTCATTGCCCCAGAGACTAAGCAGGATTTACTTGTTTTTCACCAGACATGGGGAGAAATGAGCACTGGGACAAGACTATGTAGCTTCTAACGTATTAGGAGCTTCTCCTGCCAGGAAACCTTCCTACCCCAGGAGCTGGCTTCCCATTCTTTCTCACCGGTATGGGCTGTAGGATTGTTCTAACCGTATGAGTGATAGCTAACTATATGGGATGAATTGGCTCAGAGAACTTGGGTTGGCCAGGAATGAAGGTACAGACTTTCAGAGAGAAATCCACACTTGCTACCCCGTGTCCTTGTGATGTCTCTCGCAGCCCCTCCATGCTCTGAGCTGGCTGCATCTTCTTCTCCCCACAATGTGGCCAAGGGCTACTCTTCATTATAAACCTTTCTCCAGGTGGGCAGTCACATCTGCACAAGCTGGTCACCAGCTTGTCCTGCATCTTCAATATTAACAGCATCCTTAAGGCCTGCTCCAGTCCTGCCCTCAAATCTGCCCTCATCTGATGAGGATATTGTAGGGAAGCGGGGAGCACAAGCTACCCTTAACCTTGTCTTACGCTCTTGGATAGAAGTGAGACCTCTCAGGTGTAGCTTAATGACAGTCCCTAATTGTCCACTCCACTGATGAAGATGTATCACAGTGATTTCCCCTAGTGAGAAGCCCACATCTCTGAAACATCTTCTCTCCCAGTAGCTATAGTGGTAGTCCTCTGACACTGAGTTCTTCCAGGGCCAAGGACATAGTCTCCCTTTCTGATGGTGTCCCAGAAGCCATATGACCAAAATCTAATTTGGAAGCTTGTAGTCTCACTGGTTCTGGAGTTAATTCACATGCTGCTTTTAAAGGCAGATATATCTATTGTGGCCAGGGTAACAAACTGTACTGAAAAGTCTTAACACCTTTTAAAACTCCAATTCACTTTTGATGCTGTAAGAAAGACTGGACCAATAAATAAGAAGCTGAATCCGTTTGTGGTCCATTTTGCTAATATATATTAAATATCACCTGCAATTTGAACTTACCTCATAAAATGTTTACATGCCATTAAATTCTCTAACATCGATTGTGTAAATTAAGCAGACTGTGATGTTCCTCATTCCAAGGAATAGCATTACTTAAAGCTGTAAAATACTTTCACACAATAAATCAAGTAGTTTGCTCCTTTAAAGCAGGATTATAAATATGAAAGGCAACAATGCTGATGCCCCAATGTCTGTACTTGAAATACTTTGGGAAAAATTAGAAAAGAAAGAAATTGTGTGATTTGGATGATTAATTCATCTCATCACTGTGCTTTGGGCATCTGTGTTCCTGAAAAATGTTTTCTGCAAGTAAGCGTTCCAAAACACACAACTATTCTTTATGTAAAAGGGACAAGTCCACAGGAACCCATTCATCCAGGGGCTGCCATCTCCGCCAGCAACTTCGCCAGCACGTAAGTGGTCTTCTCGGTTGGAAGAATTCTATAAAGAGCTTCCTGGTTGGGAAGTGCTTAGAAGTCTTGCTTGCACCCCATGTGCCTTCCACACTGTTGCTTTTTATAAAACCTCTTCCTGCTCCCTCGGCTGAGCCATCAATGGGCTGTTTTCTTGCAAGTGCTCCAAGTTTAATGGAGCTTAAGTGAGACACAGACCATTAACGCAGTATCAATATTTATTTTTGGTTGCCACAGAAACAGATAGCAGACGGTAGGTGACTTCTCCCTCCATCTGAGCCAAAGGTTCTTTTGCAGACTAATATTCTGTTTAGTTTCTTGGGGTGGAAAGGTTTCCTATGGGGATTAATAAACTATCATTTATTTAATAAACAAAATCATATCGACGAAGAGTGACTTAGTGGGTCCAGATACTGTGTGTGTATGTGTGTGCGTGCATGCGTGCATATGTGCATGCAAGCATATGTTTGTGCATGCATAGAAGGATATATGGCTCAGTTTATACAGTTCATAGACCTCTTTCCTTTTCTATCTTCCAGTCTGGTCACTTTTTAACCTCTTTGTTGCCAGGCAAAAGTTTCCCCGGCATCACCTATCTTGTTCCAGGGGTTCTGTTTTCTAACCTGTTAATCAGGTTTGAGGCTCCTCCGTGGAAGTGCAAACCCTGCTTGCTAATTTTGTTTGCCTTTGTAACAAAACCATGGATGGTTATGGAACAGAGGCCATTAGGCTTTGGCTTGAATTAATTCAGCATACTGGAGCACACATGGTGTAGCTGTTTGCTGCAGGCCTCTGTTCTATTCTCCATGGCTAGACATAATGCTACTTCTCCAGGTTGCAGGGCTTACTCTAATGCAGAAAGTGCCACAAAATCAAAAGACAGACAGGAGTTTAGTTGTTGACTCAGAAATTAACCTTGGATTTATATATCATTCTTTGGCATCTAAAATTTTACCCAACAGAAATAACTAAGTTCCATGGTCTCTCCAATGCCTTTGAATTATGAGGTGCTGGAGGGGTGTGTTCCTGAGCCATCAGCTGGTTATACAGTCCCTACCACACCCTAACATGAGTCCCTTCAGTGTCTCCTCTTTCCTGCAGCCTCTGGAATTCTGACCTTTCTTTGAGGTGCAAGGTCATCTCTAACCTAACTGGCACTGACTGGGTTTCCTTTTCCTTCCAAGGTTCTTTGTTCACTGAGCTGTTTCCTCCCTGAAAAACTGTTTCATGTGTTACCAGGTCGTTCTAAACGACTGGATATCTTGTCATCCCAAAAACTTGAATTCCATCTTCCATTTGTGATATTCTCTATTAAGTTATATTTGCTTCTGACTCCTGCATTTAAGTCACCACAAACTAAACAGTATTTAGTAACCCTAATGTCAGTTACATCACAGTTGGGTTCTGGGCTTCCAGTATTAATAACTAAAGTCAAAACCCCAGTCCCGCTGAGACTCTATGCTAAGACTCTTCAGAGAAACCCAGGTGCTCACTCACTGGGTCACTGTAAGAATCTGCCTCCTGCTATTGGAGCACTGAGGCCCCACTTCTGCATTCTTTCTCATCTGACTACCTCCGTCTTCCGTGCTAACAGTGACATAATCAGTCCTTGCCTGCAAACCTCTTTGATTTCTCTTTCTGTTCCCAACTGGAGAATGACCTCTGCTCTTTAAAACTCACAAGATTAGGCCCAGCCCATCCAAGGAGCCTATTTGCTTTCAAGTTCACCTACTGGGGAACTTGTCTGACATTCAAAAATTTATTTCACCTCAGTATCTAAGTTAATGCTGATTAGATAGGAAATGGCATTTTTTTAAGGCCTTGGAATGGAATTCACAAATTTTTTTTTTTCTTTTCATGAGACAGGGCTGCTTAAGGCCCTTTGCATGCAAATATATAATGTGCTTGCAATGTATTTCTTCCGTACCCAAATGCCCTCCCCTTTCTTGTCACTGATATGGGAATCTTGAAGGGCATGTCAGGTAGCTTAGGATTCTACCCACCACATAGTATAGGACTAAGACAATACAAAACTGGACTAGTTACACCCAAAGCAGGATAAGTACCTTTCCCTTTCTGACTGCAGAGGGCTCTCCAAAGAGAGACAGAGGCTGAGAGGTACACATTCCATGTTTCAGAGCAAATTTCAGGCGGGGCAGATACTCAGCCTGTCAACCAAAACTTTGAGCATAAAAAGCTGATGAGCACAAAAATAATGTTTTAAACACACACACAACCACATTCCCCTTACTGTAACGAGGCTTAACATTTGGCAGGGGTCAGAATCACATAGAATGTCATGCTGGGAGCCCTGGAGTTTCTGATTTAAGAGGTTCGGGTGGATGGGGCTTAAGGCCTCCCACGTGCTCCAGAGGCTCAAGGTCTAAGAACAGGATTGTGAGAAGCAACATGAACTTTTCCCATCAGAAACATCACTGTATTTTGTCATTATATGAATTCATGCTATATTTAGAGATTTTTGTACACACACAAATGCTGTGTTTGGATATTAAGCGATACTTTTGTATATGTTGGTGCATTGTATACATCTATTTATAAAATACTTAGAAGAGATCCAGGCAGTGGGCTTTCCCCTGAGATTGTATGTTTCACCCTGCTCTCAGACACTGTTTCATTTAGTAAACTTATCTCTAGTCATCTACTGTCTCTCATGTATTGTGAAATTCTGCATTTCCGCTGTCCTGGAAGACCTGTGATGCCACAAACCCAGCTCTGTTCTTACTCCTTTCAATTTCCTTTCAATGAGACCCTTAAACATTCTTTGTGGCTACAGCCTGCCAACCCTTTCCTTCCCATCCTCCCCACAGATACACTTAGAAAATTCTCTTTAAAGTCCACATTCAGAAACAATGAAATGGCTTAGCGCATGCCTAAGAGAATGCTATTCTGGTCAGTAGTTTTCAATCTGCAAGAAGGAATGGATTTTAATCTTTTTTTTTTTTTAAAAAAAAAAAAAATTGGACTTAACAGTCAGATCTCTGTCAATAAAAAGATGAGGGAAAAATGGCTCCAACACAAAAGATCCAAGATAGCACTACCATGTGCTCATGAGAATTAGCAGGGCTTAGACTGTGTCGCTTAGACTGTGTCCTCAGAACCCTGGCTAACTCCCTTGCCAGCCTTTGGCTATTGAACCATTTCTCACCAAACAAATCTCATGAATCTCCAGTTCATCCTATGCTTAGTGATCCCACAAGGCAAAATGTTCCCTTCCCTAACCATCTCAAGTGAAACCAGGATTATGTTTCACTAGACAGACATGCATCATTACTTGACCACTGAACTTAGCTAGATGTCATCCACTGACCTGTCCATGGCCTGGGAAGTGATGTAATGCTTTGATCTAGCATGGGTTAGCCTCACTTGGAACCTGCTGATGGAAATTGAGAGAGGGGTGATTGCCAAGAGCAAGTGAAGATGGTTACTAGAGTAAGTCGGAATGCTAAAGAGACAAAAGGCAAAGTGGGGTGGTGCACTTCATACATACATACACTTCATACATGTTGCAATGTGTGCTCATAAGCTCATAAAGACACCTTCAGACCTACTAGTCAGTTTAAGAGTTGACGACCACAGCAAAGAGGCTGACAAGCCCTGAGTGAGCAATGGGGATGGGTGGTCACACCTGCTCTGCCTGCCTTCATTTGACAATGGAATACTCACTGCCTACCTCTCAAAATTAAAATGGATTTTCCATTTTCTTCACTTTACCTATCAGCTTTTGGCAAGATTTCCCAAGTTGTCGCCTAGAAATCTTTTGTTCATGATATTTATTCCTGCACTCATTTTTTCAAAGAATGTACTTATTTGTTTCTATGCATATGTTTGTATCTTCATGAGTTTATGTGTGCATATGTGCCTGGAGAAGCAATTGGGAGAGAGATATTCTGGAACTGGAGTAACAGGTGGCTTGAACTGCCCAATGTAGGTGTTGAGAACTGAGCCAATATCCTCTGCAAGAGCAGAGAAGTTCTTTCAGAATTTCTCTGTGTAGCCCCAGATGTCCTAGAACTCACGCTGTAGATCAGACTGGCTTTGAACTCACAGAGACCTGCCTGCCTTGGCCTCCTATGTGCCACTGCTGCTGCACCACCAACAGGCAGCAGTGAAGTCCTTAAGGGCTGAGCTACCACTCCATCCCCTGCACCCATTACTAAAAGTCATCCTCTTCAAGGTGCTGATATCTATGAAGCAAAGAATGGTAGATCTGTGTTTTGCCTACAGATATGAGGTGGGCATTACTAAGCTCTGTGTCTTGAGATAGAGTTAATGGTAAAGGAATACAAACCCCAAATAAAAGTTTCCATTGTCCCCCTTGGAATCAGGAAGAGGCAAAAAAAAATGCCACCATCCTGTGAAGGCCCTCTTGAGTCACCACTAACTCTGCCTGGAATTTAATACATATTTGAATTATCTCCCCATTGTTCCCATAGGTGCCACCTGAACCACAAATGACCTGTGGGACTTTGAACTTCTTGCAATTAAAAATCCATCTCAGATAGAATTCTGTTCCTTTCCAGACTGCTGAACCTCGCTATATAAACAAAGAATGACAAAGAAAAGTCACCAAAGACACCAGGATGTGCGTCTTCCAGACTCTAGAGCCTCAGGGCTAGAGACAGAAGTCAGCCCATTTTCTGATTTTAGAAGACAATACCTGGAAGTGGCTGGATTTCACCAAATAATTTAAATATGAATATAGGATTGTGTCTACTTAGTTAAGGTCAGAACATCGCATAATTGTATTACTACTAAAAATTCACTTTTTATCAATGTGTTATGTTTAGAAGTTGTCATGTTAGCTTGTCCCATGTCACACTTACAGAGAACACAGATTGGGTTTGTTTTATTTAACTCGAGGAAAGTAGGACCTAGAGAGCTTATTTGTCTTCACACTAGAGCTGTATTATCCAAACAGTGGCACCCAGACACATGGTGCTATTCAGGACTTGAATTCCGGCCAGTGCAACTAGGGAATACGAGAGACAGTGGGAGAGGGAAGGAGAGAGAACAAACATGGGATTTAACCTGGGGTCTTATGCATGGCAGGCAAACAGCATTCACAGACCTTTTTTTTCTCACAGAGATGAACTAATTTGTCTAAGCTGGCTTGGAACCTCCACAGCTTCTTGGGTTGCTGGAGTTGGATGCATTGGTTACTATGTCTAGCTGATTTCTTAATTGCACTTAGCTTTTAACTAACTTAACTCTCAATGCAAAAGAGGCTCTTTGATTCATGGCCACTCCAGTGGACCACTTGTGTGGAATATGAAGCCAATGGCCTCTTGTAGCGGTACAAATTGGCCTGGAATAAACTCTGCGCCTTCCAAATGTCCATCTTGCTTATAGTTCCCTGAATATGGAGAAATTAAACAGCCTTGACTTCAGTAGTGCATGAGTTATCCTTGATAAAAAAAAAAATCCAGGTTCATAACTCCATCAATGAAGCAGAGCAAAGAAGCTGAGGCTGCAGCCCCAATCATTCACCATAAAAGTCCTCACTGCCCATGAATCCCCTCAGCTGCTCATATTTCCTTGGCCAGAGTTGATGATTCTAATTCCTTTCTCAATAATCCGTGTCCTCACAATCATAACACAGAACCCTTAGGGGCTTATTTCTTACTAACCTGGCACAGAAAAATTCATTCTGGGAGATACTCTTGATGAGAGGATGGAAAAGCCATCGCCCTGATTTGCTTTAGTGGAAGAGATGAAGAGCCCTAGCTATATGCCTTTATTACTGGTAATTGTTTCAGGACCAGCCTTGAGTGATTGTTGTAGAGGAGAGAAAACTGTACACAGCCCTTTGGCAGCCAAGACTGGAGGTCAGATGGATGAATGGAGCCTCACTTTCATCCGAGGAGATGAACGTGGGAGGAGTAAGGCGAGAGGAAATCAGTCACCTCTGGTTAGTGACATCAGTAGGATGGATGTCTCTGATGATGCCTGAGAACTACCAAAACGTATATGACAACAAGCAATGAGGTCAGTCAAGAGTCACGATGTACTAGAATCTTTGGAAGAGACAAAAGTAATTTTGACAATTCAGATAATTTGAATAATTCTGAATTCTGGTTTACTGATATCTTTTAGAGATTTCACCAATATACTAAAAATATTTTCTCATAAGTTGGGTTTTAAATGTATCAATGAAAGTGATACCAATATTACCGATATTATTCATGTAAATCCCTTGATGTACATGATCCAAAGAGACTGATATTTATGATTCTGCGTTTGCATCCCTGTACTATACACAGTATAATATGTATACAGTTTATGGATTCATGTTCATATGTAAAACACAAATGGACTGTGGGAATTAATTGGGACATTATAACTCTTCTTTTTTTTGTATCTCTTTTGAATTTTTGTACAAGTAACTCAACTTGATTTTTTAAGCCTAATGGGTATGGGCTAGATAGATAACTCAGTAGTTTAGAGCACTTTAGATCTCATGGATGACCTGGATTCAGTCCCCAGCTCCCACATGGTGACTAGCAACCATCTATAACTCTAGATCCAGAGGATGCAACACCTTATTCTGGTCTCTATTTACATTGCATATATGCAGAGCAAAAACACACATGCAGTTTAAAATACACATACATACAGAAAATAAAAATAAAATAGAGTAAAAATTTTAAAGACTACTGTGTGGAGATATACCCTTGTCTATAGTCTTTACTCTGTGAGTGATGTTCACTTTCTACAGAGGTCTGTTGGTGATGACCAGAATAACAAATGTGATCCTTCTGAAAATCCATTCTCACCTCCTAGGACAAGAGAAGCACCCAGTCCCCAAGAGGAACCTACGTAATTGGTGTATACATAACTTCCTGATGGGCAATATGCTACTTTTCTGAATAATCAAGGTGAAGAACAGGAAGCTGACAACATTATGTATTTACCAAGACCAGGCACTGTTCTTTATTGCTTCTATACATAATCTCACTTAACAAGGATGGTGCAGTAGCTCAGTAGCTGGCCTTTGGTTGTTCACCTTCATTGCAACTGAGAAAGCAGACATTTAGATTAGTAAAACAGCTGGACAGACATTGAGACAGTGGAAAATGAGGAGAAATGATGGTGAAATGTACTTTAAAAATGGATTCTGAAAATATCACTGTAGCTCTGCTTTCTATTGCTGTGACCAAACACAAGCAAGGGGAAGAAAAAAATTAGTTCACATTATACTTCCAAGTCACAGTCCAGAGTGCAGGGAAATGGCCCGAGACCAAGGCAGGAAGTGGAAGCAATAACCATGGAAGAATGTTGCTTATTCTACTTCTCACTGGCTCAAGTCCAAATCATTTTCTCACACAGCCCAGACCCACCTGCCAAGGGATGGCTCTGCCCACCGTGAGCTTGGCCCTCTCACATCGATCATCAACCAAGACTATTTCCTACAGACACACCCAAGGTCAGTGTGCTCTAGGTAATTCCTCAACTGAGATTTCCTCTTCCCTGGTGACTCTTGACTGTGTCAAATTGCCAATAAAAAAATAACAAGTTCAGTCCTTCTGGCTGTGACTCTTGGATCTCAGCATTATAAGTCATGGAACAAGGTAAAGTATATGCAATAGCACAGGGAATACTATATAGAAATGCAGAGTGTTATAACAGGAACTGTTCAAGGGTATAAACTGTAAAGGTTTAGATTTATCTTTACAAAGCTTTGTTTCAGAAAAGAAGCAATTAGTGTCTGAGGGCGGGGCCCAGGTCTGGGAGTGCACCTGACAGCCAATATATTCAAAAGTTAAGTTCACACCAAAAGTTCGGCCCGCAGATTCAGGGCTTGGGTTCAAGCCAGAAAGTTCAGCCAATAGTTACTGTACCCCAAGCCCCTTTGCCCAATCCTGAAATCCCAAGATGTGCAGCACCTGGCTTACGTAGGCTTTTCCTTAAAACCCCCGTCACCTCGAGGCCAGTAACCCTCCACTGTGTTGGAACAAAGGGTATCGACCCAAGTTCATTTGAAACCTGCTCATAGCAATAAAACTTGATGCATTTGCAACAAGTCCAGCTCTCTGGTGGTCTTTCGGGTCCCTCAACACAGGTACAACAGAATCAAAGGCCTCCTTTGGAAACAAAATGAAAATGTCAACATATAAGGGAATTCTAGACTGCAACCAATGCAGAGAAGATTTTGAAAAACATAACAATGATGTTCACTATGGTCTTCCCCTATCTTGCCAATAGAATATGTGAGGGCAGAAACTGAAGTACTGTGTGATCAGGTGAATACCCCCTCTCTATTCTACTGTGGCCTCAGACATGCCAATAAATTTTGGGTAACAAATGAAAGAGTGAGACAATTAATTTTACATGCATTGCCCAGAATGCTTTGGAAGGCTAAAGGAAAGCAAGACTTTAGAAACCACACCATGAAACTATATAGTGACAGGCAGGGAAGAGATTGGAACAAGCTGTGGGTAGAAATGGGAAGGTTTCAGAAAACTAGAAGCTGATCAGCTTCATCTACCATGTGAGAATTTTTTGACAGGTGTACGATTGGTACAACTAACTTCATCCAGGGTCAAGATCTCCTAGTGGGAGGGACTATGTATTTTTTTTTAACATTGCTAAAGCAGTTAGGTACAGGAAGTCAAATCCCATTGCTACTATGTATAGTTCGGATATGTATGAGTATCAACTTGATGCAAACATGGTAAGATCTTAATTGTACCCTCTGTGAAGTATGAGAGATGTGAGAAAAACAAGGGTCAAAACGATACTGGAATTATACACATGGAAAATGTCAGAATCAGGTTGATCCCTGCCATGACTTTCAGCCTGACTCAAGGTTGTCATCCCAGAGCTAAGCCTCTTTCCTATCCTTATCCTCTTTCCTTTGGATATCCCTGTGTCACCAGGGTATCAGTAATCCACCTAGAACCTTCTCAGTGTCCTCAGAGAGAAGTGGCAATGTAATCTATCACTCACATTTAAAGCTACAGGAAAAAAAATGGCGTAAGTTTTAGAAGAAGGTACAGCAGGCTACTCTGTGGAAGGCAGTCAGCACAGGAGGAGAGGAACTTTCCTGAGGATCTGGGGGCTATCATGGAGTAGTGAGCTTCTTTCTCTTTGAGATGGAAATCTTGAGTGAACACATGGGGAACAAAGCTACAGGCTTTGGTACTGTTGATCTGCCTATACTTTACCTATAAGGTCATAGTCTCAAGAGAACGTTCCACAAAGGCAACTATAACTCTTTAACCCCTGGGTTCTGTACTAATCTCTCTTCCCTGCTCAGTGAGCTCTGTCTACCAGTAAAAACTTCTTCACCTAAGAAGGACACTTCCATTCTCCATCCATGGCATAGCCTTTGAAGAATGGTGACATGTGACAGTACCTTCTGGGATTTAGAATGTCAAGAGTTTATTTAACAGAGAAAAAGAGTAAAGAAGGGAAGGGAGGGTCATATTAATGAAGTTATCAGGGTCAAAGCAAAGCAAGGTGGTTTGGCTATGATTTAAATTTTTTCTATGCTCCTAAAAAGTGCAAAGGCTAGGCTCTCCTTATTTGGTGGGGGTTGTTGGTTCTCCCTGAAGTGTGGGTAAGATTCATTTTTTAATTCCATAACGTTTTTCGTAACTGACATGTGATTATAATACTGCAGTTCCCTTTAATGCAGTAAAACACATTGATTTTATAGCTCCCCAAACTGATTACATTAATATCTGTGCATAATTAGTTTACACATTACTAAATTACTGACAGATTAAAAGTGAAATAGTGCAGTTCATACTCAGCGGCATAACTGCCAGAAAGGAAATTAATATGGATTCAAATGGTCCTCAGAGACCTACACTGAAATAGCAGAGATCTATAAAGACTGCTTGCATTAGGAAATTTCTATCAGCAACATGTTTGTGGTTGATGCTTTCCTAAGACGGCTAATACAAGCTGAATGGTGCAGGAAACAATATGTGAGCAAAGCTTTGGCCCTTACATGCTCAAGACTTCATTTATTAAAAAGCAAACTTTACATTGTGGTTATTGATGTCCAGGAAAGGCAAGTTTGTGTGCTGCAAATGAACCTTCTTCCATTGCTTGCTGCAATAACCTAAGCTCTTGGCTCTCACTGTAGTATACACCAACCTAGCTTTCTCACACAGTAGCATACATTTTATGGTCTCTCCAACCCCCCAAAAAGGTTTTTTTTTTTTTCCAGAGTGTCACGTTTATCCTGCATCCTACAACAGCCTGGTTAGTTGGGTGAGGACAGGTGATGGAAAGGGGGAGCATAAACAAGTTAAGGAAAGGATACATTACCTCTCAAAGTTTCAAGGATTTTAGTCCATCATTGATTTTAGTCTGCATCATGTGGGCCCATCATGGCTGTGGGAGCATATAAGCATGTGGCAGAGATGAGTCATGTCATAGCGTGAAGGAAGCAAGGAATGATGGGAAGGGAGGAGCTGAGGGTAAAATGCTGTCAAAGACCCACCCCAGAGTGACGCATTTCCTTCCCACCTTCCAAAGTGCCTAGAAACTGCAGAAATCATGCCAGTAGCTGGGGCCAAGCCTCCAATATGTGAGCTTCTGGGAGCATTTTTGTATTCAAACCACAGCAAGTTGTGTGCTAATCCTCAGACTGTGCCTATGGATTACATTAGGCTGGTCCTTTAAGTGATCTCCTATTACTAGTTTTTGCTGCTCCGTGGATAATACAGCTCATTAGTCACCTACAAGACATCCGAGATGGACAGCTTTTTCTCTGCCTGTGTGATAAGAGAGAACTTTTGAACTTATTTGCCCTACAGGAGATACCAAAGAGGATGCTGGTCATAATTCTGATTTTAAAATGTGGCAGAGCAGCACTGAAGGACAGGAAGCAACACTTATTGTGTGTTGTCTGAGTCCCAGATCCTCTGTCTCTTGTATGGTCTCATCACTGTAGTACTCTCAATATTCTGGTGAATGAGACACCTTTACAAACCACCATTTCTTTTTTTTTTCCTTCTTTATTTTGTATTTATCAAAAAAGCAGTAAAAAGAATTTAAAATGCGGAAGAGTTAACAATAACTATACAGAGGATAAGAATCATAAGCATGGCTTATCAAGAGTGGAAATGCAAATAAGATTGCTACACATATATTTACTTTGTGTTCAGCTTTCCCTCTGAATTTTTTTTTTCCATCCCTGTATATCCTTATTCAAGGTCCCTTCCCCCTCCCACCACATCTGGTCATTTTTCTTCTCTGCAACTCCCCATCCCCTCCCTGGGCAGGGAGCAGACAGTCCCACTGACCCAATAATGCTTGGATCAGTCTCCACTCCACCATTTCTTAAGTGATGAATGCCTCTTGGAGAGGCAGAGTAACTTAGCTGGGTTATATAGTGAGTCAAGTGAAATGAATTTTGGTTTCTTCTCCATTTGTCTCCACATCTTAAGCAAGTAGTGAGAAAACAGAAACAAGGGGTGGGGGACATGAAGATTTTGAGAGTGCTTAAAGATTGATCATGAGCCAGGAATAGAATTCCTTTATTTAAAAGAAACCATCTTTGTGAATCCCCAGCACGTTCTATTCTGCACAATCATCTCCAGCAACGCACTAATCACCACTTACTTCATCAAAATGGTTCCAAATCTCAGCAGTGTAACAGCAAATCTCTATCTCACAGGCTCCATTGTACAGGAATCGAGAGGCAACTAAGCTGCATCCTGTGGCTCAAGGTGTTCCAAGAGACTACAACCAGAGCATCTGCCTCTATCTCAAAAGGCGGCTACAAGGCCATGTTACCAAGTCTACTGATAGCTGTTGGCAAAACTTTTCATCCGGCAATGGTTTCTCGGAGGAGAATATGCAGGAAAACGTGTAAGGGCTAAAGGGTAAAAAGCCACGGTCCTGTGTGTGTCATCCTATCCCTTCACTTTGGCTGACTTTTATTTGTAGAATGCATCCGAGGTTTACCTGAACTTTACAATATGAGTGCCAACAGGCAGAGGCCCCTGACACCAGGTTAGAAGTTGTCTACCACACTTATCAATTCATTTTTTCATAGAATGGTATATTGGCTTCATAAACATACAACTACTGAATAAAACCATGTCTGTTTTTATTTTGAAGCAAGGATACACTAGCAAGCAAAAAAGCATCATGATAAAAATTTTCAGAAAAAAAATAAAAATAAAAAATGTAATATTTAGCATCCCAGGAAACAGTCCACATGGATACTTCAGTCAACTGAATATTCATAACAATCCTGGGAATAAATAACATTATTATTTTTATTTTTTTCATACAGGGAAAACTGAGTCACAGCAACATTAGGGCAACTTTGCTAGATCACACAGCTTGCAAGCAGCAGGATGGAAACTCAACCCCAGAAAATGTGTGTTGAGATCCTGCTATCTTCCAAGCCATGAAGCTGTGTCTTGTCTCTTATGAACACATTATCTGGTAGGATTCTAGAGAAAACAAATTGGACCGGATATGAGGTAGAAGCAAGGAAATTGGTCTCTGGTCTCGAGGCTACCACAGAAGCCTGAGTAGAGGGGAAGGTGGCCAGGAATAAGACTATGGCAGAATCCGGGAGAGACGCGACTAATGTTGACATCCATGTTAAATGAGAAAATGGGCTTGGTTTGTAGAATCATAACCATCACTGTCTGGTGTAAATTGAGAAGGTGTGAGAAAAGGCTGGGAATTTGTCTCTGCAGTAAGAGGAGAGAATGAAGAGGTGTCGCCTTTTGCTGCCACCAGAGAAGTGTTGAGAGAAATGATACTGAATCCACTCCATCATTTCCCAGTGAGCACAAAAAACAGATTTCTGAGAGCTCTGGATTCACACTTCCCACTAGAACACAGGAGCACAAATAGCTCCAGCAGTGTCCACAGAAGAATAACCATAAGGCCCTTCACCAGTCCTATCCTCTTCCACACTTTGAGCAAGACAATAGTTTCTTTTGATAGTAAGACACCAGAAAATCTGCTCCATCTTATGGAATACAAGTGCAAAGGCAATGGGTGCCACCAGTAGATAAAAGTTTTGAGAGGCAAAGTAGAGTCTCCCAAGCCCACTTCCCTGCTGCTGTGATCTCAGTAGCATGGTTGAGATACAACCTCTAGGTGGAGCCCTTGAGTGACTGACTTGAATGTCCTAAGTTGGTCTAGCCAGGCAACAAGAAGAACAAAGTTTAATTGGGAGTGGAGGGGGGTGTTAAAAGGAAAGAGGGAGGGAAGCAAGAGAGTGAAGAAGAATGAATATTGGATTAACTATATAACTGTGGCAGCAGCTCTAGCAACTCAGAACTGTGCTGAGCAGGCTGGTAAACCTGAGATGGCAGCAGACATGAAGAAAGCCTTGATCTAAAAGCAATCTGATGCAGAACGCTGTCCTTTTCAGAAAACTAAACCCATTTTTATTGAAAGACCACCTAAAGGGATTGAGCCTTCCCATATTATGTGACTAGTGTTTGATCAAATAACCGACCACCATAGCCTGCAAGGTTGACCACTAAATATGACAGGGGATGCCTGCCACCACAGCACTACTCACCCACCTCCTTGCTGAGATAGGCTTCTACACCTTACCTCCTCAAAGGAAATGAAAGGTAGATTCTACAAACATTATGATTATAAGGACTTTACATGCTTTTCTTAACAATACAAGTTTCCATACATCCTTCTTTATGGAATATTGAAAGATGCTAGAAAAAAGCAGGACATCTCCAAAGAGGTACAAGGTTCAGGTGCAAGGAACCACTTTTGTTTCTGGTCACAAATTTCATGAATCCAATAGAAACAATAAACTGTCATTCCACAAAGTATGAGAGAAATCCGACTGGCATCTACAAAGAACTACTTAGCCACATACAAATTAATGGGGACTCAGTCTCTTGAGAGTGAATTAGTCATAGAAGGGATGCTGAAAACAGTCTCACCTGGCTCTGGTTGCCATGGAAACCCATTTCCCTTATTTATGTTTTTCCTTCTCCTCCCTAAATTACTAATAGTAATAATTTGGCCAGTTATTAAAAAAGATAAGGAATGGGCCGTGTGAACCCAGGCAAGAAATGAAAAGTGGGTTTGAGAGGACTGGTGTTAAATAGAAAAGTGGCCGCATCACTGAAGCAGGCTCGATTAGCCAGCAGGGCGGTTCCTTCCCTGAGGTATAAAAGTTTGGTGCTTTGGGGTAGCAGGGAAACATTGTAACTCAATATAGAATGCCTTATTTTCCTTAAGAACTAAGACCTCCAAATGAGCTCTCTCCAGAAAAGATTAATGTGATTAGGGTGTGATTCTCACTTCTTCCCTCAATTTGAATACATATTCTCATTCATGACCACTCCCTCCCAACTTCATAGCAAATCCCCACTATTTCGCATGGCCCTGCTTTTCTTCCTGTATAATTTGGGGGCAGAAGATTCTAGACTAGTGGGTCTTCAGTGTTTGTGGGTCATAGACTCTATAGTGAATTTCAAAAGACTAGCTATCTCCTAATACAGTACACAGGGCATATTCACTCACAGTGGTCCATCACACAAAGACTCTGCCCTTCCTGAAATCCATTCAAGGACTTCAGGCAGGTAATCACATCATCAGAGAAAGGGATTGTATG
This sequence comes from Sigmodon hispidus, assembly GCA_004025045.1. Lineage (NCBI taxonomy): Eukaryota > Metazoa > Chordata > Mammalia > Rodentia > Cricetidae > Sigmodon > Sigmodon hispidus. The sequence continues at coordinate 38,814 of PVIH01015948.1, forward strand.
GCTGTTAGAGTCTCCACAGTTATATTATTTTCTTATCAACTTTTTTTCTCCTTGTCTACTGTTCTCCTATCTTACTAAGAACATCAGGGCAGTATTGAGCTCCAACTCTTGATGCACCAAGACCTCTCATCAGAGAGTCATCACCAATCTCTCAGAGGACAGGAGAGGATGGAAATGTGTACAATCATGCTATGTGTGGAAGTGCTGGGGGAGACCCAGATTCCCATTCCCTGTATCTGTCCATTCCCTTTACAAGATACTTTTCCTTGTGATGGTAGGGTGTGGGAACAAGCTATGTTACCTTTACTGTGTTGTGTCACTGTCTTGAGATAATTGTAGAGCAGACAATGTGTGACAGAGATTTCATTATATCTGGGAAACCAGCCATTTTTTCTAGCCCTAGTAGAGTCTTGCAGGAGGAAATGTCCATATCTCATTTCATCTCCACCACCATCTAGCAGCTTACACAGACTAAGACATGGAATTTTTGCAAAGTGAACTAGCCAATCCCAAGATAACTGCTCACAGGCTCGTCCCTGGCATTGAGTTGAGGTGTATGCTGGTGCTGTCCTTACTCTTCAGTACATTCCAGTTCCTAGAGGAGATGAGGTACCTGAGGAAGAATGAGTGCTTCCACAGAGAAGGCACACTCTCTAGAGCGCTTCTGAAAATGGATACAGACAGGAAGGCAAAGCTGATAGCCAGTTAGCATTCTAGGAACCCTTACTGCTGGTGTGTGTGCTGGTTGGCACATGAGACTTAGAGAGCAATAAAAGGAAGTTCAAACTATGTTTATTGGAACCTATAGACCTCAGTATCTCCACTGTAGGTTTGTGAATGTAAATGTATGTAACTATCAGATTTTTATGTGGATTATGCGGATAATGTATTATAGAATAAAATGTGCCTAACACCAAGGTTGCCTCTGGTGTGTGTGTGCATGTGTACACACATGTATATATGGGTAGATATCTACATATGATTCAATGTTTTATAAGGTAGAGCATGTCTTTAAAGTAAACCATTACTTGTATGCTGCAGGCAGCCTGTATACTGTAGCACTTCTTTCTACTGTTTTGGGGTAAATAGGAGAGAAAATGGGAGATGGAAATATATAAAGTTCATTTATGTGCAGAAAAAGTTATTTTACATATTTCCATGTGCTATCTTCTATTCTATACATAGAAGATACATAGATTATATATATGTAAAAGATGTAGAAAAAGAAAGACCATACAATAAGCACACTGTTATCCTAAACAGGTGATTCCTAAAAGGAGTTACTGGGGGTAGAAAGCTGAGAAGTTTCTGCTTTATGTAACTGTGTGCTATACAAGTTTTTAAAATAGAGAACTTGAACATTTTTATAAAACTTACTTTGTAAATGTCTAAAAGACCTCTTTGGGTTTTTGTTGGTGATGTTTTTGTTTTTGTTTTGTCAGGAGTCATGTCTTATGTAAAAACCATTAAAACAAGCAAGCAGAAGCAAAAACAGAAAAAAGGAGAAAGAAAGCAATCTCCATTTCTGTGAATATCCAACATGTCCCTTGGGTTCTAAGAAGAGGCAAAGGAGCAGAAAAGGGGAGCAGTTGCAGCCTCTGCAACATGTGGGTGGAAGGTGGGGACTCAGATTCTCAAGCTGGATACATGCTTATGAACACACACTCAAGTACATTCGGACACATGCATAAGCACACAGACAAATACACAGCAATTTGCTCAGTCTGGAAAAAGACAGGTAAAGGAAGCAAAAAAATAAATATAAAACAATGAATGAGCCTGACTTCACTGTCTATGCCACGTGTGTATGGAGCTCTAGGGAAACATCTCAATATATAGATCTGTGCCAGGATTCTAAGCACCAGCATAAAGTTGAAGTCACTGTCCCCGAAGGTCTACTTTGCTTTAAGGGAATGAGGAAGAGTATTGTTTATGTCGGTGTGAAGATGGGCCCAGAAACTGGATGTTTGAAGAGATGAACAATAATAATTGTTTTGCATTGATACTGCAAGGATTACCATGGCAACACCAGATGCAGCTTTTACTGAGGTAAGAACTGTGTGAAGAACTATCCTGCAAAGGACCAGGAATTTTCTCCGATGTGTAGACCCTCCCCTTTTGCAGAGTGCAACCTTGATTTGCAGAGAATCTGAGACTCAAGTGGAAATAAGTACATATAGTTCCTAAGATGATGGAGGAAGTGAAATCCTGTATGGGAAGTTTAAAAGGCTATCTGAAGAAACACATGAAGGGGTTTAAGAATGGGGACCTCTAGTTAAGATGGCAGGTTCCCTGTGCTCTGCCACAGCATTTGTTACATGGGATAGCTCCTGTGCTGTGACTACCATAGCTAGTCTGTTGATGAGCATTAAATGTCTCTGCCAGTGAACTTCCTTCAAGATTGACACCACCACCAACTTCTCCCATGAGTGGACTCCTGCCGCTACTGGGCCTGCAGTCACCTCATCCACCCCACTGTCAACCATTTCTACCTCGGAACTGCTTACAAGAATTTCAGAAAAAGAAGCTGAAAGGCTGAAGGAAAAGCAAGCATGGAGAATGGACCAGGGCAGTGGAGGCACACAGTGAGAACTGTCAGCAAAGGGCATCCAGAGACCTGAACACGTGACCACCAGCCAGAAGAACTGATTCCCCTTCCTCGATGCCGTCGAGGGTAAGGCACATGACTAGGAGAAGTATGCTGCAGAGCTTAGCATTCTGCCAGCACACAAGGAGACTAGGGGGTGAGCCTGCCACAATCCTTTAGAGCCTGAGTCATGAAGGCCTTGTCTGTGAAGAGTTCCATCTCTGATTCATTAAACAAAAAACTGTATTTGCTGCAGGGATTCAGGCTAGGAAATTCCACCAGGAATTCCACAGAAATTCTCATCAGATGCTGACATCTCTATTATCACTTTTTAGAAGTTCAAGTTTCTTTTCTTCTAAATTTGTAGTTTTATCACTACTCACAATTTAGAATTTAATTGTTCACTTACCATGTTTTAACCTCTATCTTGCAGAAAAGACTTCATGGTTGTTCTATACTTTTTAACACTTAAAGAAGTCTTCCTTCCTATATGTCTATATCCACAGTTATGTCTCCATTAAATCCCATCACCCCACCATACATTAATTCTTTTCTCAATCATATACCCACCCCATCAGATGCACAAACAATGAAACATACTGAGCATGAGATGATAACTCATCAAAACAGATCCTCAATCTCACTACCCTCCAGTAACAGAAAACAAACACACTGAGATAGTTGAAATAGCAACAAAAAGTAAATTTAGAGCCTTACTTTTAAGAAAGGTCAGTGGCCATTCGAGAACTCAAAAAATAAAAAAGAGGAGAAACATGAAATAAGTATATCAGTTCAGGACCAGCACAAGAAAACTACTCAAGTGAAGAAAACAGCAACATGAGAAAAAAACCAAAGGCATGAAGGAGGAAACACTCAGAAAGAAAACTGAAACGCTGAAAAAGAACCAGACAGAAATTATGGAAATAAACAAAGCAATTAAATTAAAAAACATCAAAAAAATCATCAACAGACAAGACCAAGAAGAATTAACTGCATAAATAGAAGATGAAGTTGAGTCAGTAAGAGATTCAAAAATGCATTAAAAGATAGAGAAGAAAGAGAGAGACCAGGAGTTCCACACCTTGGAGCACTGGAAGTTGTGAGCCCACAGAGAAGTTCAGAGCCACCTAGGGCAAAAATGCACTGACACATATACTTTTAAATCTCAAGGAGAAAATCATGGCCCAGAGGAAAAAAATAAGATGCCTGAGTTCATGTACTCCCACAATAGAAGTGGGGGTGTTGGAGAAGTGATAGTCAGATAAAAAGCTGATTCAAGATAGAGTGTCCAGAGAGCAGCACAGGAGAATGAGAAGGCCAGGGAGCCAGACCAGGGCCATGACAGGCTTCTAGAAGCCCTGCCAGAGACCAGGTCTTAGTTTCAGTTTACTGGAGCTGGCAGGAACTGAGCAATCAGTTTTCAGGAAAACCACAACTCAGGAGCTACCAATCAGCAGGAGCTCCATAGCATTCTGCTAGCTAAAGATAGCTTTCCCTACCCTGCCACTGGAAAGACCCTAACCATTAGAGCCACCTATCAGTCCCATAATAACCCATAAACTTTGTGTTTGTTTAAACCCACCAATCAGCCCTAGGCTAGTCTCTCCTTCCTGAAATTCTTCTAACCCTGTTTAAAAGTATCCTACAAGCTTCTCTTGGGGGGTCACCATTTGCCACTATGGCAGATGGTTAGACCCCAACATGTTGGTAATTTTTATAAACACTATTGCTGATTGACTCATGACTGGTGGTCTGCTATGGAACTTCCCTCAGACACTAAAAGAGAGTGCCAGCCAGGCATGTGCAAACCCTTGGACAGTGACTTTAACATATGCAGTAGCGATTTTTTTAAAAAGACTAGAGGAAAAACTCACAGCCCTCACTACCAATCCCACGTAGGAAAATGTCTCAACTGTCTTACAACTTAGTTCTTTTATGAACTTTGCATATAATTTCATTGAAATAAGAAAGACATTTTGAGCAAAATGAAAAGAAAGAAGAAAGGCCCAATGAACAAACAAGTGTAACATATAAGGAAAAGTAAAGCACACACACCCTGAAACAAAAACAATTAGAAACAATGAAACTATGTGCCATCTAGAAATTACTACCCTCTGATAATGACCTCCAATGACAATGACCTAGAAGAACTTCCAGACAAAGAACTCAAAACAATTTTAACTATGGCTATTCTTGAACAACTCATGGAAGATATAAATTAATCCAAGAAAACAAAACAAAAGAGCTAAGTAAAATAAAAAAAATCCAATATACAAAAATAAACTAAATAAAGAAATAGAACTAACTGCTGAAGAAAACCCAAACTGAAATGATGCTTAGAATGAAAAAACCTAGTAACCCAACTAACAACCTCAGTGGAAGCTTGACTTGTAAAACAGATCCAGTAGAAACCAGTACCAGAATTAAAAGACAAAGTAGATAAACCTAAAAGGTCAACTGTTGAGAGCCAAAATTGAATCAAGGCTTTCTCAGACGTCCTGAGGAGTGGACAAGAAGCTAACTTGGCAAGATTAAAAGTGATTCTGGGTCCAAGTCCTCCAAGGAGTTAAGTTTTCAGTTCCTGATAACTTACCTTAACACACAGAAGAGACTAGAGTTGCCAGTCCCAAAGCCTTTGTGTACATGGTCTGAGATGCACTTAAAATATAGTGTGTTCCTTTTGTGCAACATTCCTTGTTTAGTTTCCTACTGACTTTATCCTTCAACATGATGGGTCTTTGCTGACTCTGTCCCATTTTTCCTCTACAAACTGTATATAAGATGCTGTACTTCCCAGTAAACTTACTTGCATAAAGCCATAAGCTTAGGTAAAACTTTCTGATTCCCGATTTTCTATCTTCTTATTTTCTCATCTCCTTCTCTTCTCCCTAAGGGCTTTGTCACTGAAGCCTGATCTAGTATTCTAGGTTAGTCAATGAGAAACTGAAAAAAAAATGGGAAAATATTGAGAAATGGTTAAAAAAAAGACTCAGTTATCAAATTATAGGAATAGAAGCAGAATAACATACTGAAAAAGCATAGTGAATATTTTCAATAGAAATCAATTTCCCAAACCTAGAGAACAATAAGTCTACATAATAGCAAATAAGTAAGTCCAGAAAAAAATGGTCCCTGGGACATATAAAAGTTAAAACACCAAAATCAAACAAACATTAAAAGCTGTAAAGGACAAAAATCAAGTTGCTTATAACATTAGACACATCAGAATAACAGATGATTGTTGGATAGAAACTTTTAAGGCTAGAAGTTCTTAGAAAGATGAGTCTAAAGTTCTGAAAGAATACAACTGCCTACTAAGGCTATTATACCCTGAAAAACTATCAACTAAAATGTAAAGATAAATATAAACTTTTCATAGTAAAAACATACTAAAGGAAGTTACAATCACTGTGCCAGATCTACGTAGAATACTGGAAGGAGTTCTTTAAATTAAAGAGAAAGATAAACACACTTAAGTGACCACAGGGAACAAATAAATAATATTACAATAGTTAATCAAAAGAGGTCTACAAAATATCACATATATAGGCAATCAAAAACAGCTATTTTGGCCTAACTTTAATAACCCTATTAATAGTCACAACATCCCCAATAAAAAGATAGACAATCAGACTGGAATAACAAAACAGGATGCATCCTTTTCTGCCTCTAAGAAATAAACTTTACTATCACTAATAAACATCTAGACATCATCTTAGGGTTAGAAATAGGAAGGGATAGTTCAAGAAAATAGAACTAATTTAAAAAAGTATTCATACTTAGCCTAATAGCTGATAAAATAGACTTTAAGCCAAAACAAGCCAGAGAGTTAAGGTAGGTTATAGATATTCATCAAGAGACTAATTCACTAAGAGAACATTTCTAAACATATTCACATCAAATACAGTATCTGGAGTCCCAGCACACTCTGGAGCAGGGGCGGATAAACTCTGCAGGTCATCAGACCCACAGCTCCAGCGGAGGGAAGCTACACCTCAAACTGAGCAAGCCAACATCTTCAGGGGTCTCTGAAGGACAGACTCAGACCCTGACGAGAGGGGTGACAGGAGGCACACAAATCCAAGTGCCACAACTGACCAGGAGCCATCTAATCATGAACCACTGAATCCATGGGCAAACGTCAGTGCAAAAAATTACATAATAATACAAAGGACAACATGGTAACTCCAGAAGAGAGTGGCGATCTTACAAATACAAGACCTGAACTGAGCAATAAAGAGGAAACAGAAAGAAGCAACACCAAAAATTCCTTTTTGATGATCATTGAAGCTCTCAAAGAAGATATGAAAAAAAGCCTTAAGGAAATAGAAGAAAATACAAACAACAAATTGGAAGAGATGAACAAATCTATGAAAGAAACATGCCAGGAACTAAAAGCTGAAATAAAAGCTGAAATAGAAGCAATAAAAAAGGTGCAAAATGAGGCAAAGATAGAAATAGAAAACCTGAAGAAAAAAGCTGGAATTACAGATACAAGCATAACAAAAAGAGTTCAAGAGATGGAAGATAGAATCTCTAAAGTGGAAGACTCAGTAGCTCAAATAGATATATCAGTCAAAGAAAATAGTAAAACTAAAAAAGCCATAACTCAAAATGTTCAGGAAATCTGGGACACCATGAAAAGACCTAATTTGAGAATAATAGCAATAGAAGAAGGAGAAGAATACCAGCTCAAAGGCACAGATAATGTTTTCAATAAAATCATTGAAGAAAACTTTCCTAACCTGAAGAAGGAAATGCCTATAAAGATACAAGAAGCTTACAGAACACCAAATAGATATGACCCCCAAAAAAAGTCAGTGCGCCACATTATAATCAAGCCACAAAACATACAGAACAAAGAAAAAATTTTAAGAGCTGCAAAAGAAAAGGGCCAACTCACATATAAAGGCAGACCCATCAGAATAACGCCTGACTATTCAATGGAAACCATGAAAGCCAGAAGGTCTTGGTCAGAAGTTATACAGACGCTAAAACAGCATGGCTGCCAAACTAGAATAGTATACCCTGCAAAATTATCAATCACCATAGATGGAGTAAACAAGGTATTTCAGGACAAAGTCAGACTGAAAGAATATCTATCTACCAACCCATCACTACAGAGAGTATTAGAGGGAAAACTCCAACCTAAGGACCTCAGATACACCCACAAAATCACAAACAATCAATAAGTCCACAGAAGAATACCCTAGAGAAAGGAAATACAAACAAGTTGCCACCGAAAATGGCAGGAAATATGAATCACTGGTCACTAATTTCCCTTAATATCAATGGTCTCAACTCTTCTATAAAACGTCACACACTAACAAGATGGATACAACAACAGAAGCCATCCTTCTGTTGCCTACAAGAAACACACCTCAACTGCAAAGACAGACACAGGCTTAGAATAAAGGGTTGGGAAAAGATTTTCCAGTCAAATGGTCCTAAGAAACAAGCAGGGGTTGCAATCCTAATATCTAACAAAGTAGACTGTAAGCTAAAAGCAATTAAAAGGGACCAAGATGGTCACTACTTATTCATCAAAGGAAAAATTGGTCAAGAGGAGATTTCAATCTTAAATATTTATGCTCCTAATATAGGGGCACCTGCATATGTAAAAGAAACACTGCTAAAGCTCAAATCCCACATCAATTCTTACACCCTAATAGTGGGAGACTTCAATACCCCACTTTCAACCCTGGATAGATCAACCAGACAGAGCCTCAACAGAGAAATAAGGAGTCTAAAAGAGGTTATGATGCAAATGGATTTCATAGATATCTACAGATCCTTCCACCCAAACGCAAAGGAATATACATATTTCTCAGCTCCTCATGGAACTTTCTCCAAAACTGACCACATAATTGGTCATAAAGCAAATATCAGCAGATACAAAAAAAATGGAAATAATCCCTTGTAACATATCGGACCACCAGGGCCTAAAGTTAGAGTTCAACAACATCAACACCCAAAGGAAGCCTACCAACTCATGGAAACTAAACATCAATCAGCTGAACCATCTTTGGGTCAAGGAAGAAATTAAGAAAGAAATCAAAGTCTTCCTAGAATTCAATGAAAATGAATCTACAACGT